>JAOWAT010017682.1:0-12344 GCA_028571025.1 Longipedia americana | reverse complement strand
TACATCGGGTAGCGCATCGTTAAACACTTGAATGAGGTTTTGGCAGATGACCCTAAAGCAGCTCAGACCGAATCAAAGTAGTCGACATTAATTTGTACCGAGTATAGCAATATTCTTACCTGATTTAAACTAACTAACAAACAAATTCCTGAATAGATGTTGCATTGATTGTCTTCATTTCTTTTTTATGATAATCAGTAAGGGTCAGAAAAAATTTCGTAATATTCTTTTGTTGAGTAGGCTTTTTTCTAGCATACATATGAATTTAAAATAGGATCAAAATGCATTGATTTTATTTCTTGCTTTTTCTTCATTTTCTGAGATCAGTGGATTGATTTGCTTCTCAATGGAAAATCCGGTTCTGTCGTTCTTCAATATTCTTTTCTAACTCTGTTTAAAGAGTGATAAGAAGGAAACATGACTACTTTGAGTGAAGAGACTCCATTTTCCAGTGGTTCACACTGTCCAATAACATATCTTTTAAAACCAAAATGTATGACATAAAGAAACATGATGATTTGAAAAAAATAAAAAAGAAACAAAATCAATGCATTTTTCAAAGCGATTGGAAAAAAGACTAACTGACCTATGAAGGATTCAAAGCATCATTCACAATCAAGTTTATTTTTTGCCAATTTTTTCGGCCAAACTTTTCATTTTTTATTAGACTGAGATAGGAACAAACTAGACTAACTTTAATAAGGGAATAATGTTAGTTTTGATTTTGTTTAAGGATGCAAATTATTTGTAAGTAACCAGTCGTTTTCTTCTCTTTGTCTGTATTTGAGGAAGAAAAACAAAGAAAGTGCCAAATGAACAAAAGTTTTTGTCTGTTTATCGTTATAAAGTAATGATGTCATTATTGATAGTAAACTGTTAATAATAAATAGACCTTTCCAGGTTTTGGCAAATTCTTAGCAAAGACAATATCAAAAGTTATTCACAATGGTGAAAACCCCACTTCATTATTACCTTCCTAAGAGCCAAAATTGCAAAATATTTCTTTTTTTTAAACAAGCACAGGATCCACCCAATGTTGCTGCCATTAGTGTATTTTAATGTGAGCAGATTCAATTGTTAGAGCTCAGAATGCTGGTGGCTACACTGCCTGGGTATGTGTAGGACTCTCCCTATCATGCCAACTGTTCAGGCAATGATCGCCAAAGTGATGCAACCCCGGTTGCGGGATGACCATCGCCAATGTAGAGAAAAGTTTTTGAAATAACACAAGAAGCGCAAGCTCAAGAAATACCACTCTGTTGAGCTCGGCAAAAAAGCCCGCTTTGTAATAAGTCGGTTCTCTTTTGGTCTACAGCTGTGAAATGTGAGTCAACGGAGGCTCTTTAAATGTGAAACAGAAGCATTTTAAAGAAGTCAAATCGAATTAGCAAAATCCAATAAAATGAGAGTCTAAAACTTTATGCAAATAGTAGTAATTTCTGGTCAGTTTGCTTTTAATTCATAAAACAAAAACAACTGTATTTGCCGTTTTAATGGAATAATATTTTATTAGATATCAGGCTTTAGAAAACTTTGATACAAGTATGTTTATTAGTCTTTTAACAATAAGGTAATTTTTGAATAATACAATTAGTACATTTCAAGTACTTTTGATAAGGGGAAACATACTGAGCAAGGCACCAATAAGTCAACATATTAAAAATTGTTAAAATTTGTTCAAAGGAATTTTTAAAATAAATCTTAAAAATGGGAAAAATTGTGTCTGATAAAATGATTTTTCAGTTCCTCTCCGTTCCAGTTAACAACCAGTTCCAAGCATTATTTTTCCTTGCAAAAATAGTTTTATTTCTCAAGGAAAATAAAATATGACGTTTTTGACAATTTTTAGAATGAAGTTCCTTGGGCCTGACCCTGTATTTATTGCACACTGATCCTACCAGTCAAGTTTATTTTTTGATCAAAATTATTTCTGTGGGGTATCTTTTTATAAATTTTCACAAATATTTCTAACGTAATTTCAGTCTAAGAAAAAAAATTTAAAAAAGGTGAGACCTTTGCATTGAATTTTTTTCATTTTACGTCATAAATGGAAAGAGAAACTTTCTTTAATGGCGCATATTTTATTCACATGTAGGGTCTGAAATTTTGTATAAGGCCCGGGAAGTTATCTGGCAATATCTTTATTGCCGGAAATATTGCCAGAAATATTGCCAGGAATATTGCCAGAGATATTGCCGGAAAAATTTCCGAAAATATTTCCGAAAATATTGCTAGAAATATTGCCGAAAATATTGCCAACGTTGGCAATAATAATTTCATGTAACAGAGGAATTATAAATTTTTGAAAATTCGGGAAAAGCATTCTCTCAAAACATTGAGAAAAAGTTAATGTAACTTTTATTTGATTCATTGTTATTCATACATCATTGGCAATATTTTCGGCAATATTTCTAGCAATGTTTTTGGAAATATTTCCGGCAATATTTCTGGAAATATTGCCAGATAACTTCCCTGGCCTTACCTCACCCCCTACTCGAAGCGTTCCAACAGCCCCCTTTTTGAGAATTTAATTTGCTCTTATACACCAGAAGATGATAAAAGTTCAACTCTGCCAAGCAAATTTTCTTCACATTGATTTGAAACTGATTAAAATCTTGCCTGGCAGGATCCATATCTTTACTCAGAAATGTGTATCACACACCAAACTGCCAAAAGTGCGATTTAGTGAACACCCTATTTCGATTATCTTTTAAAATTTTTGAATTTATTCTGCCTCTACAAAGCAAAAGAAAGCATGCTGTCCAATTATTTTGTTATTTATCCTTTGAATTTGGATTGCTTCTAGGGGGGGCTCATCCTAATATTACTGTATTCATATCACAATTAACTCATACTGCTAGTTGATTTCTTTCAGATTTATTATTTTAATTCCAAGTATCAAAAATATTCTGTTGTGGAATTCAGATTTCTATTGATAATATTCAACAAAGATATAAATGGCAAAGCATTCCTTCATGTCTAGAGTATGTACTTTTCTTAGAATCACAATCTCGTAATTTCAAAGGTGGACTGAGGTGTTTAGGGGTTCATTATCATGACTGTAAGCCTCTTTCATAATTGATATCAACAAATACATATGCAACGAAATACACCCCAGTCTACCTTTACAAAAAAATCTGTATTTTGTGATGTGCACATTTTTGATTATGTGAGGCTCTTCACTTGATTTTGAAAGTAAAGTGTAGCACGACTAACAGTGATCTGAACACCCGTGACTCAAGTTTATTTATCTTTCTGCACTCAACATTGATTTTATAGATGGATTTTTCGTTTGATCTGAAAATGATTATTTTGATTTTTCTCAATTGATCTATTTAATGTTTGTCATATGTTTCTCAACATTAAATGAAGTTATCATAAATCTTCAAAATACAGTCAAAGACGGATTATAGCAGCATTCGTACACTTTTAGTGTACGACGGATATAACGACGTCGTTATATCCGTCGTTATGTAGTTAAGTGTTGTTAAATCCGTCATTTCGGCGCTATATTCTTCGTGGTGCTAAAAGTGTACGAACGCTAGATCCGTCTTTGACTGTACCTTTAAAATTTAGTTTTTCTCAATTTTTATCATCAATTGTAACTATTCAGATAATGATTCATTTAGTGATATACTAGGAATTCTTTCTGATTTAACAAAATGATATAGTTATTAGATTTTTATAAAGTTTATTGGCAATTTGGTCTCGGTATAAACAAAAGCTTAAAATGGTCTTGGGAAGTATTTTGTCTTGTGACTTGTATTTCATTCTTACTCTCTCATCATCTCCTCAAAATTAGTTTCTATTTTCTCTGAAATTCCTTCCTCGTATTTTCAGCTTAACAAATCTGGGCAATCGGCAGGGCATTACTACCATTACACAATGGACGAGCAGTACATGCCGAGCTTCGCGGATGAGTTCAATGAGTACCAACCGATGGAGGTCGCCCAGGCAGGAATGGCCTCAGCTGCATCGATGGGTCAGCTGCAACCAGCTGCTGCTGCGCCCGCACAAGGAGGAGGATATACGCAAATGTACATCGATACGTCTCAAGGTACGGACACAGATTTGTGATTTGTATGCACAAGTTCTTGAAAAATTTCAAAATTTTGTTAATTTTATTATTACGTACATCTATCCATAACAGAGTTTGGAGCCTCCATGAATTTCCCCCGTAAATTTTGTGGGACAGTATTAGCTAGTATTAGTGTTTCAAGGATAATAAGAAATAAAGTTTCAGAAGTATCCTCACCTTGTAAAAGTTGGAGAAACTTTGCCAGTGAAAATAAATGACTGGCCAATTTTAACAGGACGGTGTAGTTCAATCTAAGCTTCACTAAAAAGTAACATCTATCCAACTAACTCTCCATTTCAGGCTCAAGTCAAGGGCAGCAATACATCATACAGACCGCTGCGCCTAACATGGTGAGTCCAAGCGGGCATTACGTCTTAACCCAAAACCAAGGAGGAGGACAACAGGTTCAGTTCATTTCCAGTCCATCTGGCGGTCAAACGCTGACCTTAGGGATGCCACAGCAGCAAGTACAGCACGTCCAACCGGTTGTATCACAAGGGGGACAGATTCAATTGCTAAATTCATCTGGACAACAGGTATAGGAAGATTTACTATTGATAATAATCACTGACTGTAATTTCAAAGTGTACAAAATAATGTAACCCCAAATTTGAATTAAAGTTGGGAACATTAATATGGCATATTCAGGAAATGATTGGTCGTAGTATGATGTACACATGCTTTTATATATTTTCACAAATTTTAAAGAAAATTACAGAATTCCAAATATTACCGTAATTATTTTATCAAAATTTTCAAAACCACTTCCAATGCCTAAATCTCAACTTTTTCTTTCTCTCTTTCAGTTGCATATCGTATCCCCACAAGGCCAACTTCAACAGGGCCAACAAATCCACATCATGCAACAACAGCAGCCTGCAGAACACGTCCAACAGCAACAACAACACCATCAGCCCCAAGTCCAGCATTTGACAGAAGCCCAAATCCAACAACTGCAAGAGCCACAACCCCCTCATCAACTACACCAACTGCAACAACAACATATTCACATTCAACAACCGCATCCATCTCCTATCCTTCATTCGCCTACGCAACAACAGCCTCAATTACACCAATTGCAAACGCAACAACAACAGTTACAGCAACTGCAGCAGCAACAACAACAAGAACAGGATCAACATTTGCAACAACAACAACAACAAACCATCATCACCCAAGCAGTAATATCACCTCCACCTCAGTCAGCACCCCCGAGAACTGTCACAACAGTTATTGCAAGTCCAAAATACGAACAACCTTCTCCAGTCAAATTAGCATTGAGGGTTCCACAACAATCGCCACCCTTACAACAACAACAGCAACAACAGACAGTATCCCCTTTGCAGCAGCAACCCGCAGCAACTGCGACAAAAGTTGTAACTCTGCCTGCAGCAACTGCAACTAAAATGGTAGCACAACCTGTAGCAACTGCGACCAAAATGGAAGTGGAACCTGCTGCAGTAAGTCCTACTAAAGTGGTAACATTGCCCGCAGCAGCCGCCACTAGTATGGTAACACAACCCCCTGCAACTGCTGCAAAAGTAGTAACACAACCCCCTGCAACTGTCACAAAAGTAGTAACGCAAACCTCTGCACCAGCCATTACAGTTGTAACGCAACCAGTAGCAACTGTTACAAAAATGGTAACACAGCCTGCAGCAACTGCAGTCAAAGTAGTAACAGCTCCTGCAACCACTGTAATTGTTACCGGTGGTGCTAAACAACGAGGTAGAAAAAAGAAAGATCCCAATGCTCCTGCAGCCCCAACGTCAGCCTATGCATTTTTCTTCAAAGACACTCAAGCCTCAGTCAAAAGTGTAAATCCGAGTGCGAAATTTGGCGAGGTGTCGAAAATCGTTGCATCAATGTGGGAAGGCTTACCTGAGGAAGATAAATCGGTTTATAGGTAGGGTGTATCACAAAATTTCATATCATATTGGGTCGCATTTTTCTTAGATGTAAAAAGTATAATTTGACCAAAGAAGTCAAATATTGGGCTACCTTCCTCTAGTTATTTAGTAACAAGTACATACCGTTCAGCAACCTAAATCGGATCTACCAGGGGTAAATCGGACCTAAGCTAAAATGAAACTAGATTGAAATATAAGCATTTTGAGCTTAGGTCCGATTTACCCCTGGTAGGTCCGATTTAGGTGGTCATACGGTAATAGTATTAGTATGTTTATAAATATGGGTTTTGTAAATTTTATATTACAATTTGCGACCTAACATAATCTGAAATTTGGTGTTACACCCGATTATAGGAAAAGAAATGAAGAGGACAAAGCGAGGTATTCAAGGGAATTAGAAGCTTATAAATTGCAACAAGAACAAGAAAGTGAAGATAACCAAGTTCCTGCTAATACGAAACAAGCACCTGCTGTACAGAAGACCGTATTACGAGGTCGACAACAGCAACCGAAGCAAATGACAAAGGCCGCGCTGGCAAAGCAACAACAACAAGAAAAGGCTGCTGCGGCTGCCGATGAAAACAGTCAACCGTCCGCCGCAGTGAACAGCGTCTTTGTGGGTAACAACAAGACTGAAACGAAATCTCTCGTGCAAGAAGTGCCTGAAGTTAAACCCGAGGATGTGACTGACCATGAGTGTATTAGGACGGGGTGTAGCAAGAAGGCCGTCAGGAATTCTGAGTGGGAGGATGAGTATTGCAGTAATGAATGTGTGGTGGGACATTGTAAGGACGTGTTCTCATCATGGGTTCTAGAGAAAAGAGGATGAATTACCTTCAGAAAATTGTTTAGTGTACATACTAATCCGTCCCAACAAACTTGGCACCAGAGAAAGTTCATCAAAATCACCTATTTTCATCTTGAGTTTTCTCCAGGTTCATAACAGCTAATTTCATGCAAAAATAGAGACAGACAAATGCTTATGTCAAGTTTGCAACACACAAATGTCATACTTTCATTCTAGATTTTGCGTCCCACATGATGCCTGTTTTGTGTCGCGAGTTGAAATAAATTACAAAAAAAATTAAAAAAATTACTGAGGTGAAAAATGAAAAAAAAATGTGAAATACAAATCTTTAGAACATTGTTGGTTCTAAAATTGTGTCAAACAGAAGCTTACTTACTCTCATCAATAAATCAAAATATGCCCACTACTGAAATAAGTATTGAGTAGATATAAAGAGATGCCTATCTAGTGGGCTCTGTATAACATTCATTTCTTCTTTCTTTTATATTTTATTTCTCTTGTAGAGAAATGTCTACAAAAGATTTACTGAGATAAACTTTGAAATAGTGTTTTCAAAATCGGATTTTAAAGTCCTCTTTCTGCTGAAGCATTGCCTTCCTTCCTAGTTTTTGCACAGTTCTTCCTAAATTTTCGACCATGCACACAGAAAACGGAAATTTGTAAATTCAAAAGGTTATGATAGAATAATTATCAAAATAGAGTTTCTGAATATTCAAATATGCATGAGTGAAACTCAGTAAAGTATAACTTGGACTGCGATTTGATGACAAAAAATTAAAAAAAAACCTGAGTTTTCAATAATTAGAATGTCTCTTTTACTATTTTGGGAAAAATTCCAAATGTTTGAGTGCCTGGAAAAAAATTAGCTACAACTGTGTTCCCATTTTTGCATGCTTTAGGTTGTTAGCTAGATATTGCAACTATTTATGGGCCTTGTATTTCTCTCTCAGGAGGATTCTTATAATAATCTTCCTCGTCCTCTTTTTATTTACGACAGGGTCCTGTTCATTAAAAAGTGCACAAGTGCCTTTGGATGAAAAGTTACATACAGTTTTTACATCAATCAGAAAAGTCAAACTTTCTCTGTTTTGTGGATTTGGACTTTTTGTGCTCAATTTTTTGAAAATGTCTTGTTTTTGAATATTCGTTGTTTAAAAAATCTTCAAAATTTTTCCTATAAGTTAGTAGTTATGTGCTTATTTCATTCAAATGTTCGATTTTGTCTGAAAACCATCAACTTTTGCACTTAAAACGAAACTTTCTTAAAAGTCTTCAAAATTTAGTCAAACTCAAATTCTTTATTCCAAGTTTTTATTTATTCCCTAAATGGTAACTTTTATTTATTTAAATGATGAATGATGTCTCTTTTTTCCAAGTCTCTTTCTTTATTTTTTGCGAATCTAGTGTGAACAAGTCTTTTGTCTGCAGCAGAAAGAAATAATACCAAGAAAAGGATTTCGATATTCATTCTAATCTTTTTATTTCTACCTGCTTACACATCCATTTAGTTGCCAACAAGCCAAATGTAAAAGTTTCTGTCTCCTATGGCTAAAATACTAAGAATTTGAAGATTTTGCTGTGAAATAAATGATAAACAAAAAAGATTTTTACGAGCGGTTACTGAGTACCGCGAGTCTACATGAGGCTATTTTGTCTTCAGATGTTTGGTTATTTCGTTTTGGTTATGCTGAGTGAAATGAGCTTACAGTGGCAATCCTGTGTTGAATGAAACGAAAGCCAATTCATCCAAATGAACTGGAATGGAATGGAATGAAATACTTTTTCAAGTGGCAGGATTTTCTAGCGCAACAGGCTTTTTTCACACATCAGGCTTTTTTGCAAATCAGACTTTTTTGCACATCAGACATTTTTTGATTAACATGCTTTTTTTGCAAAACGGGCTTTTTTGGAACAAGCTTTTTTTCATGCAACAGGCTCTTTTTCGCACAAGTTTTTTGTGCATCTATGTGTGTGGTAGTGACTGAGTGAGTTTGACTCAAGGATTTATAGTGAAACTCAACCGCGGGTAGAGCACATTTTGGGCTTGTTTTGTTTTATAAATCTAATGAGTAAGCAAAAATTTTGAAATTGAAAAGTAGGAAAACTTTCTTCAATAGTTTTAAAGAAAACTTTCAAAGAAAGGGTTGGGACATAGAATATTTATAAATATATCATATTCAGGTAATTCATGATGGCTTTAATTGAAGTGGCTGTTATTCATTCAAATTTACAACAATTTTTTGTAAATTCTTTCAAACCTTGTGACTCTAAAAGTAAACCAATATTGATTTATGAAGTAAAAAAGTAAAAAACCTCCATTTTATAAAGCAGGTAAATGAAAATTTCGTACATTTAAAAATGAAAATTTCGTACTTTTAAGATATTTTCTTAATCCGAAATTTATTTTTACTGGCTCATCTAAAAAACAATGTACAAATAAGCAAAACCGTGTTTCGGAAATAAAGTACGTAATTATAGCAAAATTTGATATTGATTGAATCGTTACAAAAAATTAGATTAATGTAAATTTTTCAATCAGGGAGATGGAATCAAAAACAATGATCAGGCATTTATATTTCTAAAAATTAAGGAATATTATTGAGGTAAGAACACTCTCAAAAACTGAAAGCATAAAGTATCCACATATCATTCGGTTTTTTATTGGAAACTCATAGAAAAAATAAGGATTCGTAACGTACATCTGTAAACACATATTTCATAATAAGTTTGATCCATTAATCTAAGTTTCTTTGTTAGTTTGTAGTTCAAACCCATTTTAAAATGTAAGTTAGAATGATCAAACGAATGTTTGACTTTAACGTTAGTTTAAAACAGAAAAAAGGTTAGTTTAAAACAGAATAAAATGGAAGCTTGTCCAAACATGATCATTCAGCTGATTGTCTCAGTTTGGTAAACATCAAAGTGCTGTGAACACAAAATTTAATTTGAAGAATTTGAACCCAAGGTTGTTTTTATTACTTAAAACCCTCATAATTTCGGGATTGATACTTTCCACTTGACATTAATTTGCCAAAAATGCCTCATCTGCGATCGAAAAATATTTATTTCAAAGAAGGTAAGAAAGATAAGGAAGATAGTTTACTGAAAGTAACTTTGCTTCTTCTTTGACAAATTTTTACTCTGTCTTTATGAAGTAATGATAGAGCTTATGGGAAAGGTCAATTGAAATATAATTTAAGTCAGGCTTTTTTTGCCAAAATTTTTGAGAAACTCAGCGTCAAAATCGGACAAAAAACTCGATATTTTCAAAAAAATTTTCTAAAAACTCAAAAAATTTTCCAAAAACTCAGCTTCTGAAAAATGCTTATGTAGTAAATTTTGTAAACAAGACCCAAATTTTCCAAAAACTCAGCTCCAAAATCGTAAAAACTCAAAGGTTTAAAACTTCCGAATTTTGACCAATTCTATAAAGTCGGCAAAAAAAGCCTGCAACTATTGTTAAGAAATTCCACTTTTATAAAAGTGGAATTTCTTCCTTGGCCTAGTTTTCCCAGTGAAACCCCTTTGACACATATCTACCTGGGGGTAATAGCATTAGCCCCATATACTTGAATTTTCCAGTCATTTTATTTTAGAATTTTACTGTCCTACACTGGAATTGATATAGGAGAGTGAAATTTTATTGTTATTATTATTAATATAAATGACAAGAAGAGAAGCCATAGACTATAAATAATTGTTGATATGTCCGCAGATAAGATTGACTTTTTTAATCAGCGAGCATAGACAAGTGCCATTTATGAAGTGAATTTTGCTTCCTAAATGGCGATTGTCTATGCAAGGTACGAGCGAGACGAAAAATAGTTCAATACAAAAAGGGAAGCATATTTGTGGACGTATTCGTGATTTCTTATCCTATGGCTTCTCCCACATTCCAAATTTCAGATTTCAAAATTTCTAAAATCTAGCAAAAAAAGAAAAACCTGACAAAAAGTGAAATCTGACAAAAAAGGTTGCCATCATCCATACTGGCAATACTTTTTTGTCAGACTTATTATATAAATCTGACAAAACAAGTAATGCTGGTCTGGATGATGGCAATGGAAAGTGAACTTGTTTTGTTAGATTTATTGTCATATCCATGGACATCTGCAGTTTCCTTAGATTTCCTTGTCATATCTAACAAGAAAAGAAGCCATAGACTAGAAAAATATTTGTAAATACAGTAGAAGTAGGGAGAGGACTAAATTGAATTTTACCTCAAATTTCAGGTTTAAAGGGCTTAAACCATGTATGTGGACCAAAAAGGATTGCTAATCAATCCATTTTAAAAAATTTTATAATTTAGATTAGCCCTGGGCAGTTAAAGTTACTTCAATGGTGCACCAAAATGGTGCACTAAATTGGCCAATTCATCTGTTTTATTTAGTAAACTTTTAGGGCTCAGAACTTCCCAGGGCTGGCATTTTTTTGGAATTTTCTCTTGGGCAATCCTAATATTTTGTAAAAATTCACCATATTAACATGTTTTAAAGCGCAGGTGGGCATTTTTAGCAATTGACTACATAAAAAAGTTCTGACCCATTTTTTCGGGGCAAGACCAATATAGCGCCTAATTTCTACGATGGGTATAGTGACACTTTCTCAAATTTAACCGTCGAGATGTCGCTATATCCGTCTTTGACTGTATTTTCTCCCATTTTTCAGCTGACAATGTTAAGGATATAAGACTATATTTCTCTTCTGGCTCTGTAGTATACCATACTTTATCAATCACAGGAGATATTAGTACAAATGTGATATATTTACCAAGTCCAAGAAAAACTAACTTTTTGGAAATTCATATTGATTCAGTCTATGGAACAAATAATAATGGCTTTAGTGAAATTGAAGCTTTTGGTTGTCTATAATTTAGTTGGTGAATAGATAGTACATGTATTAAACTGTAGCTTGATGGGAAAAATGAAACAAGCTAAATTGTAAATCTCTTACAAAATTGAAAAACAAGGTGTGCTTTGGAATGTTGAAAATTTCTGTTTTTAATATACTCTTTATTTTCCAATTTTGAAACGACTTTTATGAGAAAAGTGCGGATATGTTAATATGGATAATTTTGGAAAACAGTAAAACTACAGAGGCACTCACTTCCCAGAACAGGCCGTCTACGAAACGCAAAGAAACATTCCCCAAGTAGCAGACCATCTTCACCAATATTCACTTTTCTCAAACTACTGTAATCTAAGACTATTCCAAATCGGACCTACCAATGCAATGGTAAATCGGACATGACACAATTGTGTTAAGCAAATTTTTCTTGCATTCAAGAAACTTCACCAAAATCAATAAAATTGTGTTTTAAAAAGTAAAATTATTTCGTTTCATTATTTTATTCAGAACATCTCGGATCAAGAAATGAATTTGATTTATATAGAGTTGAATTCGGAACAGCTGAAAATGGTCGTGGAATATGGTCGCGGAAAATGGTCTAATTATTTCCCTGGATTTTGGTAGCAACTTTTTCCAAGTTATTGGAATTTGGTCGTAAAAAATATAATTGTGTTGGAAAATGGTCACACAAATATTTCCT
>JAOWAT010017571.1:0-12347 GCA_028571025.1 Longipedia americana | reverse complement strand
TTGAAGTTAGTCTGGGCTCATTCGAGCCATACCCGGTCTGAAAAGAGTTAAAGAAAAGCAGATGTTTGTTACCCTGCAAAGTTATGGTTTCTTACTCTTACTAAGAGTAAGAAACCCTAAGTCACTAAGTAACCACTCTTGTTTTTCTTGCATTTCAAAAGACTTCGCATCTCTTATGAAAACTGAAAAATGCTTATTTTTATTTTGCAATATTATGAAAAATTGCCTGAAAATGTACAAATAAAAATGAGACCTTAGCATTGGTCTGAGATTTACACATTATTATCTCATCTCAACGCAGAGTTCTTGACATTTTGCGCTTGTTTTTCAGTTTTGTAATCCATCCATCATGACTGTGACATCTAAAGAGGATCACGAAGAACTTTTATTGGACTTGTTTGTCGAAAATACCAATCACAAAAAGGAGCTCATGAAATGTCATTTTGAAATTGAAACTGAAGAGAAAGCGTACAATGATGAGGATGTCAATCTAGGTCTGACAGTGGAACTTGAAACATTTTGTTTTGTAAGGGTTGAAAAGTTAGTTTGTATCTGTTTCCGATACAGATACAGTGTTTGTATCTGAAACAGATTCATGCAGTTTTTTTTAATTCAAAATAAAATTCGGGAAATCACAATTTGTCCAAAATAGTAAACTTCATGTAGCACACACTTCAGTTTTCCGAATTATGTTTTGAATTTTAAAGCTGTATCTTTTTCGGATACAAAAACTGTATCTGTATCGGAAACGGATACAAACTAATTTTTCGACCCTTACATGTAACAATTGTTGCTTTGCAAATTATGACAATTTTTGTTTTGTTGCATGAAACATTGGTGATTGTTGCAAAATATGAAAGATTTACTTTTGCAACAATTAAGGGCTTCAATCATGCAAAAAAATATACTTTGTAACCCACATAGAATTTTTCAAACTTTGTTGAAATTGTTGCCTAAAAAATATATACTACCTCTACTGTCTCAAAATAGATTTGACGAATGATGTGACGTACTACAGATTTGCGGAAAAATTACATTAATGATCTGATAATCATTAAAGTAGATTTTTCCGCAAAACTTTAACATGTCACTCACACGTGTCACTACCTCTTTTTTGAGACAGAGGTAGTTTATTTCAAATGTTTTAAGCTCAACTGTCTTATTACCTTAGTTTGGTCAATGGAACTGTTGCAAATCGACGAAGAAAAGTATTCCCGAAAAATTTCCGTCTCAAAATTGCCTTTCGAAAATGGCAGCACCAAAAAGCAAATTGTGGTTTCAAAAGGAGAAATCTGTCCGTCAAAATTGCAAGAAGAATTATTAACTAAATTCAAAGCTTTCGGCCCTGACCCAATTTGCTTTGATGACCAATCTGCAGAGGAACTCAAGCAGAAGATTAATAAATTGCCAAAGAGGAAGCTCTCCAGAGAGGGCGACTTCCTGGTCATGCTGGAGAAACACGGATTGCTGACAACGGAAACTGGAACGCAACAAATTTCAGAAGTCAGAGTCAAAATTGGAAGTCCCCAATATGAATTTCTCATCAAAAATGGAATTTGTTTCAAAAATCTTCAGTGATGAAAAGGACTGGCTTTTAATTTGTTTTTTTTTTCTGTGAAAAAATGGAATTTTTTTTGGAGTTTGGCTTTAAGCTAGTTTTAAATATTTCTCAATCATTTCATAACTTATTTCTTAGTCCAGTTATAGAACATTTTCAGAAGAATTTTAACAAGTTTCTAGCATTGTGAGACTCTGACAACCTAACACTATGCAGTCTTCTTTAGAATTGGCTGAGCAGATTATGACAGTATTGTCTGACCGGCCAATTTTAGAAAGACGAAATAGTAAAACTTTATTTATAATCCTGAATGATTTATTATTGTTATTTATTTCCCCCAAATATTATTTTAAGTATTCTATGTACCAAGTGAAGCTTTAAATTTGTCAAGATATTTGTGATGAATTACAGTTTGATTTTATTATTTTTGTCCAAATAATTTTCGTATCACACAATGCGCATATAGAACCACTCACTTGATTTCTCCCTCCTTCCTTTCTCCTATATACTCTTCTTTCAAAACTTCTATAATTCTTTTTAAGTTATTTTGATAATCCTGATAGTAAGGAGATAAAACCAAAATAAATTTGACCATCTCCGATTTTCAAGTCAATCTCAGATTCTCTTACGTACACCAAAAAATCAACCTGCAGTCAAATGTTTTTGAAATGAAGCACTTCAATTTTTTTATAGAAGTAAAAGATAAATTTTTGGGCCAATTTACTTCATAAATTAAAACGAAGTGCTTTATTTCAATTTTGCAAAAAAGTATAAAGTGTTTTACTACGGCCGTGTTTCAGTAAAAAATTTGCAGCGGTTTGATTCGGTGGTTTGAGTTGACAGTTTTAAAGTTTTACTTTTAAATATCTGGGAAAATTTACCAAGCAAGCAAAAACGAGGTTCTAAATTATGTTAGATTTTTATTTAGTACTAATATGTATCAAAAACATAGTTTTCATGGATTTTAGTTTTTGTGTACACAAATTCCAAACCACCAACTCAAACTGCCAACTCAAATCTCCATTTTCTCCAACTGAAATCTACAGGCTAAGAAATCCTTTTCAATTTCAGAAAAACTTTTATTCATGATACCTGACTTTAATCTTATTGAAATCAATACATGTACTTTCCCGAAATTTCATTTTATGCACGAAAAATCAAATCTCCACCTCAAACCGCCGAATCAAACAGCCGCAACTGTTTTTACTGAAACGCAGCCTTAGGAGAAAGAAAGTTTGACAAATTGTTTAACAAAATAAAGGCAATTATTGAGTCTTGTGACCTGTATTTTTTTGCAAAGTACACTCTTTTCTTATAAGCATAGGGTTTTTTTAGGAAAAGTCTTCGATATGCTTATTTTTTGTCAAAAAAAGGCTTTGAATTATGCTTAGCATATATGCTTATTTCTCATAGCATAAGAATGACTAATTTAGCTAATGGTATCACAAAAGAGTTATTTTTACCAGTTACCGTCATGAAAATTTGTCGCGCAAAGGCTGAAAACCTTAAAAAAGCATGTGCTGGGAAAGCCACATGCAAAAAATTTTACAAATTGTTTTGTTGAAACAGCTATTTTATTAAGTAAAAATTTCCAAAAAATGCCTTCAAAATATGCTTAGATTATGCTTATTTTTTCAAAAAAAAACCCAAAGGTTTTATGCTTATAAATTTGATGCTTATAAAAAAGAGTGCATGGCAAAAAGCAGATGTTTTTTTTTCAACAAATGTTTTGAAACACGAATGTTTCGAACTCAACTGTCGACCTTCAAAGCGATAATGACGCTGATAATGAAGGCTGCTTCATCAATGGCCAACAAGGCTTCTGCGGAAATTGGTTCAGCCTGTTTGACAATACTGATCAGTGGAACTGGCCCTCCAATGGAAGAAAGAGTAGGATTAATCATGCAAGAAGGAATCCCATTGAAATGCCCTGGAATTATGAGATGGAGGGATGGCAGATTGATTGGGCAGGAAATACGATTTTTGATGGAAATTGCTGTGTGGAAAATCAAGGTTATTGCCCTTAACTTTCTCTTAGAAAATAATTTTTTTATCGTAATTTTTCATGAATATTGAAAGATAAATAAATTAAAACAAAACATATTTTCGACCAACTCTGATTTGATAAAGATAAGGTATCCTCTAGTCTAGCATGAAAGAAAGTTGAAGAATATTTGAGAAATCACCATGAAATTTTGATATTATTATTAAATTGGAGGTCTGCTATTTTTAGTTGATGTTAAAGTAGGATGGGTCATCCAAAAAGAAATCATCAAGAATGATGCCCAGACGTGATTAAAAAAAATTTCTCTTGTCCCACTGACTTCAAAAAATCCTTACCTTTCTCAAAAATGCCTAGAAGAGGTGGCTACAAGTCCTTACATTTTACTAAATAAATGCACAACTAATTTCACATAATTTATGTTTTGTAACAGTGCAGAGGAAGTTCATAACGCTGTCAAAATTGCAAATAGAAAAATCCGGGAAAGTATGATGATAAACAAAACTTAAAAGGCAAGTAACCACCAGAAGGAGGTGTTAAATGAAAAAAGTAACACACATATCTTTAACAGCTGTCATCCGATAGGATTTACAAAATTGACAAATAAGAAATCAGATTTGGAATCTTTCTTCACATACCATAATTCTGTATTGAATTCTGAAGGGAATTTTGAAATTTTAAAATTTTTTCATGTTTGTTAGACCCTGCTTTTGGACAGATTTAGTTTCAACTTTCATTCAACTCTCCTGGCTTCCAATTTTGGAATTTTGATGAAATTCTTTTTTTTGGGCGACTCAAAATGAAAAACTCTAGGGGGGTCCAGCCCAAATTTTTTGGTTTTTACACATTTTTGCGGAATTTTTTCAAAATACTCATTACAAAATAGGGTGTGCACTGAATCATAATTTTTTGACCTATGATGAAATTGAAAAATTCTGCAAAAATGTGTGAAAACCCAAAAAATTGGGCCGGACCCCCCCCTGGAGTTTTTCATTTTGAGTCGCACAAAAAAAGAGTCTCATCAAAATTCCAAAATAAGAAGCCAGGAGAGTGGAATGAAAGTTGTAACTAAATCAACCAAAAAGTAGGGTCTAAAAACCATGAAAAAATTTAAAGATTTCAAAATTCCCATCAGAATTCAACACAGAATCATGGTATATGAAGAAAAATCCAAAATCTGATTTTTTATTTGTCAATTTCGTAAATCCTATCGAATAACAGCTGTTAAGAAAATGTTTACTTCATAAAGAAAAAGTACCTAAAATTTTGAAAAATTGGGGTTGTTTACATTTTTCACCCGTATGATGAAGTATTTTTTTCTTTATGAAGTAATTTTTGTCTGAAAACAAATATGGACAAAGGGTGGTAAAAAATAATACTGTACCCTGAAAATTTGAAGAAAATCTATTCTTAAAATTCCTCAATAAACGTTTCCCCTTGTACAGACTCTTTCGATGTCTTTCATTGTAACTGGAGAGCCAATTTTTGAAATTCAAATCGCCGATTCAAATTTATTTTGAGGAAAGATTTACTTCACTGATTTCCTAAAAACCACTGTAGTAATTTTTTCTGCAAAATGTAAAACCTCACAACGTTACCCTATCAATGTTTGGAACAGAGGTAGTAAAAAATAAATTAGGACATCCCTTGTCATTTTAGTCTTAGGGTGAATAGCTCTATCAAACTATTGCCACAGCAAGTTCAAATTGACAGGCAATTTCAAATTGCCATGGCAATAGTTTATAAATAAAATAATTGCCGTAGCAATAGTTTTTATTTATAAACTATTGCCACGGCAATTTGAAATTGTCAGTCAATTTGAAATTGCTGTGGCAATAGTTTGATAGAGCTATTCACCCTTAACTGATATGCTCTTGGAAAAACTAAAATCAACCAGACAGATAAATGAATTACTCCTTCCACCTCTATGCAGGTTTTTTACAATCAGAAACTCTGCTACAGAGCTGGATGAACCAATCCATCCAAGCCTTTTAGCTAGAGTTTGTTTCCTTGAGTAGGGCCACCCAAAAGAACTAATTGATGATAAATTTCATCGTTTCAATTAATGGGATGAATAATTTATTATCAATTAGTTCTTCCAGGTGGCCCTACTCAATGGAAAGAACTCTATATTTTTGTCTTCCGTTTTTTGATAACACCTCAATTTTGTTCAATTTTACTTGGAACATCAGTTAAGATACTTGCCTTCTTGACATTTCAAGATCTTCAGAGATTTTAAGAAAGCTATTGCAAATTGAAAAAAAAATCTGGAATTAATCAATCTTTGATACTCTAATAGGTTCAAATCAAAAAGAAAAGTTGAATTATGTTGACCATGTCAATACTGTGGCAAGATTTTTTTTATTAAATAAATAAATAAGTTTTACCAAATCACATTTTGTGAAATGATTCTGATAGGACAGTTTCTGTTCAAATAGAATTTTGACATTAAAAAGTTTGTACACTTTTGGGAAGATACTTTTGTAAAACTCTATAGTCAAATTGTGAACTTTCCTTGTGAACATTTGTAAAATAAATCTTTGACTGCAAATATGACATAGGGAAAATAGATAAATGAATTTCATAAAAAGAAGTAAAAAGATAAAGAAATCCACCCTTTTAGTTGCAGCAATGTATGATAACATTTTGAAATCAAAATTGAATATGTAAATTTTCAAAGTCATTTTCATTACCATAGACAATTCTAATTCAGACCTATTAAGGATAAATTTCAAGCATTTTGATCATACTCCTACTATAAATAATTATCTTCACAATACTCATGTGTTTTAAAGTGTAGTAATAAAAAAATTAAGGATGCTCCGGCTCAATGAGCCTGTTTAGAGTTTATTTTGCAAATTCTGATAAGAGGGAGTGTATATGCTCTCATTAAAATTTCGGAAAGTGTAGTCTGTCAAACGTTTTAAATAGTTACAGAAGTAAGTAATGTGTCTGAAGTAACATTGATGCTAGCATCAATATTACTTCGGACTTCCTCTATTCTAGAATTTAAATGAACAACATTTTCACGTAATACTAATGTTCTTGAGAAAAGGAAAAGACAGAAAGAAACCCTTCTTCTTTAGAGAAAAAAGATTTAGCTGTGCCAATTGGCTTACAGACAGGTTAGATAAGTTACACAACTGGCTGACACACTTCCCTCTCCTTATTCATGTCTTTCTCTGTTTTAATTAAATTCTACTATTCATGCAAAGCAAGTTTCTCTAATTAATTGCATAAATTAGGTAATATTTTAAGGTATTTCTATCATCATTAGGATTTTCAAAATATTGGAAAATGTAAGAAGCCAGAGAAAAGAAGCAATAAATATTATCAATTGATTAAATAATGATTGAAATAGGTCTACACAAATGATGCAAGAAGGGTCTTTCTCTGCACTTAAACATGTTGAGATAGGTCGTACACTCAAAATGCTTAAAATCCATTTTATTTTCATTTTAGCATTGGTAACATTAATTTTACCCCTGGTAAGCCTGAATCAGCATGATATACCGTATTCCATTGTTTAGGACGCAAAAGGTATTCATAGATTTAGTCAGATCTTGGATTGATCCAAGCTTCTTTTCATTTGTATGATTGCTGGGTCAAGACTCATTGTGAAAGGGTTGTACTCTGATCAAACATTTGCTCAGAGACTTAACTGATCTCATCTGAGTCTCAAAATAGGATTAGAATAAAGGGTAAAACGGGTTTCTAATTTCACAAACAAACAATCAACGTTGGTTGATATTGTCCTCAAAGAATAAAATTAAAAATATTCATCATAATTTCTTTTAATTTAGAAGAATTAAATCATGAAAGTAAAATTTATTTAGTATAAAAATTTTAGAACTGTTAAGCATTTACAATCTGGCAAAATTGAGCTGAGTTTTCAAAGAATTTTGATTCTATTATGAGAAAACAAATTATTCTTCAGTGATGGATTAAACATACAACAAATTTCAACTGCCATATTTTGATTATAGGGCAATTTTTCTGGTCGTTTCCAATAATAAAGTTCTGATTCAATTATATGGAAAAGGATTTAGAATAATCTGTAGTGTAATATTTTCTTATATTCTTATGTTTTCCGTAATACTTCCACCAGCTATTTTGGTTAAATCAAATCTAATCTAATCTAATCTAACCTATCTTTCCCAACTAAACTTATCCTAAATTAACGTTATTTGCTTGGAAAAATATTGGATAAAAAGTAGATGAGAGCTGTTCATGGAAGGGGCCTGTTAACCACATAGTACGAAAAATTTAGAGAAATGAGCAGATATTTTTCAAAATGATTCAAAATAATTTATTTGTAAATTGATGAAGACCCTGACTTGAATAGCATGAATTTTCATAACTGGGTGATAATACTTATTTCAAAAGGACAATATTCAAAGATGCAAAACTGCAGAATTTTCTTCTAAAGTGATATTTGGTCATAAGTGTTTTCATTCAACTTGAAGTGGTCATCTTGGATAAAGAAATTGTAAGTTGACAAAAATAGATATATTATACTAGTGATCATGAATAAAGACAGATGATTATTTGATATGCAAAATCTAAAATCAAGAATCATTTGGTTTGATAAGTCAATACCGTGATTATTCCAAAATCAAAGTCTTTTTTGATAAAAATTAAAATACTCGTGTCTTTTGCTATGTAATTATTTTGAAAAGTAAGCTATTAGGTAAATAGATAATTTTTGTTTTCTTATCAGTTTTAGCCATGTGTCTAGTCAAGTGATGGCCAAATATTTGTACTCTTTTGTTTATAAAATCTCATCCAAAATGAACGCTATTTGGCTCAAGCAAATTTTTAGGATGCGTTCATGTTTTGTTCCTTTGAAAATGCAATTCATTTTAAACCTGCGCACAAAGGGTTACTAGGCCACTGGCGTGGAGGTTCTTGTTGTTGTCGCAATCAAAGTTAAAAATCTTAATGAAACTGACTCTTGGGGCTGTGCTACTTATTTTCCTGGTGAATAGCAGGGACATTGAAGGTTGCCAGATTCTTGTTTTCTTTTTTAGGTTAGTTTTCTTCTATTTGCTAAAAGCAGCTCAGGGTGGACTTGAGCATGCAGAATTTTGCATAACCAGAAGTCCTAAAATCAAGAAATTTTAGGACCTATGAAAATTTGACCATCTCTGACTTCAAAGATGGTCTCAGATTATCTTACATATACCAAAAGATCAATTGTTATTCAATTTTTTTTTACTTTTTTGCAAATTTGAAATGAAGCACTTCATATTTTTCATGGAAGTAAAATGTACTTTTTGGGCCAATTTACTTCATAAAATAAAAGGAGGTGCTTTATCTCAAATTTGCAAAAAAATGAAAAATATTTGACTACAGGTTGATGTTTTGGTAATGCAAGATAATCTGAGACCAACTTTGAAATCGGAGAACCTTCCATTTATTGTAGCTTTTCCATATTAAAAATTACAGTTTATTTCAGCTTATTTTAATTGTCAAATATTGCAAACTCTTTTTAATTATGAAAAGCAAAGGAAAGCTTATGCTGGCATAAAATGAATTATCACTTCTTAAAAGATTGCTTACTTGAAGCTTTTCCAAAAGTTTCCTGATTTAAAGGAAACTTAATGGATACAGATAAAAGTCACAAAATGACACCCGTCTCTCTTGGTTTTGAAGAAAATTGTTGACAAAATAGGTTTGACTGAAAAGAGTTAAAGATTAACCCAATCAACGCCGAAAAATTTTTGGACACTCTTTGTATGTTAAGAATCATTTAGGTAAATTTTCAAATATTTTCCACCCTGAAATAAAACATATCTATTAAAAATTAAAAATGACGCTCCTGTTTGCTACTACTATACGTTTTTATGTTTGCTACACATTTTCCCGTAAAATTTTGTCGTGTTCAAGCTTCTTCTGTGTAAATACGCCAACGACAATTATTTGTCGTCGGCGTGGATACGGTTAAAGTGAGCCAAAGTCTACTAACTATACTTTTTGAAAATATGATGCAGACGCAGCTAAAAATTGTAAACTTTTAAAATCATAAAATTTCAATAACAGCCCTGATTTTTTATTCAGTCAAGTTTATTTAAAAAGATATAAGGGTGAAAGGGGTGAACAAATATATGACCTCAATACGATATCAAAGTCTTTACACCAAAATTATTTCAAAAAATGTTGGAAAATGTGATACCCTATTGTGTTCACAATAAGACTTTTTTCAATATTTATGGTAAGTGCTATTATTTCAATCTCTATCAGTTATTAAATATTGCGTATTTGACTATGAAAATAAGATTTCCTCATCTTGGCAACAGAAAATTTAAATAAATTTTTGGTGATACTTTTACAAAAAAAGTAATTATCAAAATGCAAACGTTATTCATCACTTAACTGATGTTCCCTGTAAAAGTGGACAAAATTATGGTGTTAATAAGAAACAGTAAGACAAAAATATAGCTAAAAGGATTAGATTGATTGTTTCACCCCGTTCCGTAACACAGTTTCTTGGTAAGACAAATCTGCATGGAGCTGGACGAAGCAATCTATCCAGTCATTTTAGCTATATTTGCGTCTGGTTGTTTTTGAGCAACACCCCAATTTTGTACAGTTTTACCTGGAATATCAGTTAATATATAAAATCAGTCCCCTACTTCAGAGTCCATTTAAAATATTCAACACAAAAATTCCTGTAATCCCAACAATCATGAAATCATATACCATAGCAGGCTTTTTTTTTCACCGATTTTTACCCACCACCGATAGGTAAAAATTTCGTATTTCTCAGTTTTTGCGTTTTTGGAGCTCAGTTTTGAGAAAATTTTTCTCAGTTTTTGAAAAATTTGCTCAGTTTTTGGAAAATTTTTCTCAGTTTCCTAAGAATTTTGTCATATTTTGGACAATAATGCTCAATTTGACAAATAGTTGACGATTTAACGGAGAATTAAGGTCATTTTTCGTCGGTTTCTTGCATGAAATAACAAAAAATCCGTTGTTTTTGTTCAGTTTTTGGTTACTTTTGAATCGACGCTTTAGGTAAAAATTTCGTATTTCTGAGTTTTCGCGATTTTCGCTCAGTTTCTCGAAAAATTTCGGCTCAGTTTTTGGAAAATTCAGTGAAAAAAAAGCCTGATTTTATCGTAATATCATCCACTCTCTTGTATTAAAGATGCTACTAATCCCTTTTGTTCATTTTCCCAAATCTATGTCACCGCCAAATTTTCAATCGAAGTTGTCCAGTTAATTTGAATTCAATTGTTTCTAAGAGGGAAACGTAATTTTCTTAAACTTTTGAAATAAAAAAAGGTAAAAATTATGTGATCTGCTTGACATATTGATTTGACTCACATCGGTTCTTAGGGCCAAGGAGTATAATTTTCTTGTAATGAGAAACAAATCAACTTAGAAAGTAAGTAAATTTTACTTGAAAATATTAAATTTTATAATCCATTTTGCTAAATCATCAAACAATAAATATGAAAATATGAAATGACACATATTATGTATTTTAAATATGGTTTCCAAATGTCAAGACTTTTTGTTTCAATTATATTTGATATCCTCAAAATTGCCCTTCCAAATTCGACTAAGAACAGCTGTGATTCTGTTCACAAAAATTCAAAATTTACTCATTTTGAAATTGAATACACATTCAAAAAAGATAAATGGGAAAAGAAGTACAACTTCATTAAGAATCATAGTCTCATTTATTAAATAGTCTAAAGTCGACCGATACATTTTTTCAAAAGTGTCCTACATTCTGTCACGTTTTTGTACTATTCTAAAGGAAAATTTTGGATCATAATGAATGTTTTTCTAAGTGTAAAAACATAATATTTCATATGGTTAAAGAAATATTCATTCAAAGAAATTTACTCAGGCTGAGTATGTCAAGATGATCGATCATAATTGAGGCGTGTTAGCGGATTTTAAATTTGAGGAAACATTATTTGCAAATTGTGAAATTTGCATTTCAGTCTTTCATTTTACTTCATAAAACGAGCAAATTCAGACTTTGTAAAATAGTGTACTTTTTTGGAGATTTCCTGAATACGAAATTTTGTTGGGGGCTTCAAAGAATACTTCAAATAAATAACCGCTTAAGATTTGAACTCAGACTTATAATCCACTGCATGTGAAGCCTCAATTTTCCTTAGTTAAAATAAATGATCTTGAGATTCACTGAGAAGGGAATTAAGGACCTGTGTAATTCTGACTTACCCTAATACATCTCTTGTCCAGAATTCTGATTTTGTTAATAACAATTCTTGTGGGATGTTCATAAGTTCGAGACTTCTCTGAAAATATTCTGAAGGCATCACAATACTGCTTATCCGTACATGGGCAGTATTTCTTCTTATTGGGGTCTGCGTTCTTCTGCATCGAGGGCGGTAATAATTGATTATTCTCTGGTTGTTGTTGCTGGTTTGATGTGGGTGTAAAATTTTACGTCAAACACTCCAAAACTATTTGACATCTTACAATCCTGATCAGAAATAACTCACTGTTCCATCAACCTTGACTCAAAAATATTTCTTTCTAAATGTTCTATCAAAATTTACTCAATAACACTTTCTTTTATGTAAAAAAGTAAAATCAAAGAAAAGTTAAAACACATATTTTCCTGTTGAGCCAAATTTAAGGGAACAATTTGAGGCAAATCACTGTTCTGCTACAGTGAAATTAGTCTAAAGAGAGCAATTTTTGTGTAAGGCAATTCTGACACTTAAAATTGAAATTACATTGCTGAAATTCATCTAGTATACTTATTATATACCCAAAAGTGTTGCATAAGAGTTTCAGAAC
>JAOWAT010017460.1:0-12350 GCA_028571025.1 Longipedia americana | reverse complement strand
TTTATGGGGTAATGTTTCAGTTTTGAACATATTTAGTTTTTCAAAAGATCAAACTTAAAGTTAGAAAAATCAGACTTTAACAATTTAATTATTTTTACACCAATTTTTCACCTCATTTTGGACGTTGGGAATTTTGGTCGGTCTTAAAATAGTTCCACTTTACTAAATACTATACAATAACCTCATTGAGTGTTGTATGAGATATGGATTACCAAAGACCTGCGTTACATATTTGAGTTACAACGGCGGCGTAGCCGCCGTCATTTCAACTGTTTTCAAATTATTTTCAATTTTTTGTATTATTGTAAGTTCTGACAAACTTTGTTACATATAACTTAATTCAAAGTCGTGTAGTTCAAATACTGTGTAAAATTTCTTTCAATCTTTACAAACATCCGCAGGTTGTGCACGGCTTTTGTGCTTGTTTTATTCAAGCCTCCCCTGTTCTATCCAGCCCTTATAAATCTCACTGTATAATAGGAGAATAGAAATGCTTCAATGATCCACTCCCCAAAGGTGGAGGATATTGACGACGAAGAGGAGGAAGAGGCAGCTGACAACGGAACCAGTGCTAACGTCTTTCGTTGCAAGCAGTGCAACAAGATCTATCCCACTCCAGAGACACTTAAATCACACAAACGATTGCACAGCAACAACTTTCCGTTCCTCAGATGCCATTTTTGTGATCACACATTTACGATACCCGATGCACTGGTGGAACATCTGCATAAGCACAACTTGCCTAAAAGCTTAATATTTCCATGTGATATAAGTATAATATGTCATAAATCAGTGCATGAAATGCGATATGCTGTCCCAACATAATTGGCCATCATATAAAATCATTAAGATCAACTATGTTGATTCTCAATCTTCAATTTGATTATAGAGAGATTATGTAAAATGAAGATGAATTTTCAATATAAGAAAACTGTAACTTTAATAACATCAATTACTCTTTTCATTCTCAGTCAAAAGTCAGAAATTCAAAAGAAAAATTATATGTATGATGATTTTCAATAGTGGCCAATTTCTTTGGGATGGAGCAGTAGCTTCATCTATAACTATAAATATGAAATGAGTTCTACTTGGAAGATAACTACTCCTAGGACCTTTGACTTATCTAAATGAAATTTTGCATGTAGACTTGAGGTGACCCAAGGAAGGTTGTGGCAAATGGGATGCAGATGATCCAGATGATGGATGATGTCTTTTAAAAGACATTAAGGGGACCTTTTAAAAAATATTTAGATTGAGTTGTTTTCCTGTTTGAATTTATCTGAATTACATTTTGGATATGTAATGGACCACCCTTAAGATTGCATACTTTCCGTGCAAAGCCGGGTACTACAGCTAGTACAGGGGTCTCACAATTTAACGACATACTTGGGAGGTATGCAAAATGTCGTTAAACCAAGAGATTGACATTATTTTGAGAGGTTTATTTAGTAAATGAAATCTTTTCTGAGCTGAAAATATATCATTATATCAAGAGATGTTGTTGAATCGAGTGTCGTTATATGGAGAGACCCCTGTAACTTTTAACCCTTTGTGTATGAGGTTTTCTGATGAAAAGTAACCCTTAAGGACTTTTGCATCGAATTCGTACCAAACTTTTTACCCTCATGTGGTTCAGAAAATTTCAATTTTAACTATATCTATATAGATATGCCAATACTTTTTTCTTTATATTGATAGACAAATAATTGATCTAATTATGGAAACAAATTAGTTTACCTAAATTTAATAGAACCAACAATTTTTACAACTTAAAGTGAAAATTTCATTTCTCTGCTCAGAATCTGCTCAGCAAAAGCTAGCTGCATGAATCGAATTCGAGTCACTCGTACACAAAGGGATAAAAGCTAGCCAATAATTAGAATGCTTATTTTCCTAGGCGTTGAAGCTACAATTCATACATGGATTCATGACATATTATACCACAAAAATAGATGGCTGCAAACATGATGTAACAAGTAAAAATATTGGAGACTTTGACCAACACATTAGGGCCAAGCATATGGATGATGAAAGTTACTCATGTAAATTTTGCAAACAAAGGTTCAATACCAGAAAACCAATGATTAATCATCACTCAAAGCATCTTGATAAGACCAAAGCTTTTTGTATGGATTGTAATAAATTCTTTAACAATACAAAAGATCAGCAGGAATTTCATAGATCAAAAGGACATGACATAATGAAAAGTATTTCTCCAAATTCAAATATCAAGGACTAAGTTAATGATAATAAACATATTTTTCATAAGGTGCTGTCCTTCACAAAAAGAATTCAGTGTCCAAAATTTTATTTGAAATAATTTTTAACTTGCAAGTCATTGGAAAATTTTACTAGCTAACTAACATGCTATCTTGAAAAGAACTCAACGGAATTATCACCATCAAAGTGTGATAGGATTAAGCTCAAGAAAAGTGGCATAATATATTCAATCCTTAGTTTTGTGAATACAAAAACAGTTAATAAAAAGACACATCTGGAAACATGTATGAATGAAAGCTCACAAATTGATGGTGTAAAAAAGTGCAATGTATCAAATGATGGAACATATTTTATATCTGTGGGACATGCTATCAACTTTCTTTTTATTTCTTCATTTGAATATTATATTTTTTGTAGTCTATTTAATAATACTGAAAGAGAGGTCTAAGGAGCAGTATGAATACTTTCTTATCACAATTTGTCCATTTAATAGCTTAGACAAATTTGTTTAAATAGTACAATTCATTGGTAATGAGTTTAACAAAAATGTGTGTTTTTTTTGTTATAATTAGGTGAAATAAAGATAAAATTGCTATCTTAATTATGTTATAAAATATGGTGAAATGTAAAACATCTAATATCTTTTTTATTCATTTCAGCACTGAATAAGATTCCATGACCATCTTGAAGTGTTGGCATAAGTCAATGAAACCAAACATTTTTCAAATTGAATCTAGATATATGAAACCTTCATATTTGAGATTGGTGCCACATAACGATCCTGTGATGATGATGATGTACGACAGTGATCTTGATGGCAGCTTATCTCTTGGAAACTCCTCTGAAGAGGAATCGGGAAACCAAAGGTTCTCATCAGAAACAAATACTCAGGCAAAAAGAAAAAATTCTCAAAAGTATCTACAATTCAAATGTCATTTCTGTGAAATAGTATTTTACAAGTCCAATCTTTTAGTAAAGCACTACCTATCTCATGAACTACCAAGCAATATTATTTTTCCATGTGACATCAATGGTTGCAGGTATGCAATCAATAGCAGTGACATTGAGAATTATCACAAGCATGCTCAAGAATTCCACGCTCATGAAAGTTTATCAAATACAAAAAAGTGAAGTGCAAAAGAGTAAGTTCTGAATTTGAAGGACTGAAAAATTAGTTCTGTGAATATAAAGTGCTAAAATAAATTACTGTCAATGTGAGTTGCATTTCCATGATTTAAACATAAGAATATTTCAAAAAAGTCCTATTCAACCAATATATTGCAAGTTATGATCTTGAAAATTTGTTTACTTCTAGAATAATACAAAAGTAGAGAAAGTAAATCAGAAACTTTGATATAAAAGAATCTCAAAAATTTCAACAAGATGACAACTTTGAAATTTCATGTTCATGATCATTTAACGATACAAAACTCCATTGTAAACTGCAATGTGCTTTCATTTACCTAACACCTGAATATAGAATCTTGCATTTCACATATGTCCAAAATTTTGGAATTTTTCTGCACTCTTTCAATCAAATTGTCACAATTGTGGTAATGAACAATTTTTGGTCAATTATTTCAAAAACTTTTTTAAACAGATCAATTTAATTCTAATATCATTTGTTAAGAAGAAACTTATTTCTTTTTACCACAGTCAAATATGTATTTATTGATGTACATGTTCATAAATCCATCTTTTGTTGCAAAAAATTTTAAAAATAGTGACACTAATTTGGGAGAGTATTTGTTGCTGAATCTGTCTTTGATTGTAATCATTTTTAATTTGTTATTCATTCATTCATTCACCCTCAATGTTTTTTATAAAACCTATTTCATAAGTAGAATCCTGTTTTTACCCTGCACAGCAATGGTTGCTAGGCCACTGGCATTGGGGAGGTTCTTCTTGTTGTTCTTCTTCTAGTCACAATCAAAGTTAAAAATCATCCTGAAATCGGCTAATTAAGCCCTCCTTTCATTTTCCAACTGGATATTATTAACAAACAGGGTGGTCAAATTCACTCAGATTGTTGTTCTCCTTCTTGTCCTTGTTCTCAAGAATAACTATTTCTAAGCTTCCAGACTTACTGAAACACTGATATTCTTGGATTTTAGAGTTGTAAAAAGTTTGTGAAGGATTCAGATCTCCGTTTAACTTTGGTTGTTGTTATTCTTCCTAACAGAGGTTTTTGTAACTCTTTCCAGAACAGTGTACTGGGGTTCCAGGCCTTGTTTACATTCCATGACTGAATTATTTTTCTTAAAATAAATCAGTTGTCAGTTTGTAGTCTATATACGTAAAAAGCTGCGTTTCGTGGGTAGAATCATGAGCTATATTACCGACTTTTTTTATAAACGTCCATTGTGCCATAATGCAATATCATAATTTACGGGAAATAAAAAATTTAACACCTAATCAATTATGATAACATTGGATACTATATTAAAATCAAAGATAAAATACTCAAAGACAAATTTGATTTGCTGATGGCTGAAAATTGCAATATGCTCAAGCTTCCAAACTGAAAAGACGTCTTATGAATGTGAAAAAAACGAGACTTGTAGTGTGAGAATTTAAGCATTTTACTGAGAAAATTTCTAATTTTAGAATACTTTTTTGATGTTTTGTGTTTCCAAAATTCAAATTGGATATAGATTGTACCATAACGTATCATAAACCACCTTCCAAATATTAAAAAATCCCCAAAATAGCATGGCCAAAGGTTCATAAGACTTCTTACGCTTTAAGGAGCTTGAGATGGTTTTCAATTTCTAGGTAAGGCCCGGAAAGTGATCTTGCAATATTGCAAGCATTGCAATAAATTGCATGCAATATTGCATGCAACATTTTCCAATTCTTCAATTTTCTTCCAAATTTTTTGAAATAATGTATGTTTCCATCAAGATGTGGTCAAATTATGGTAGAAACATGATTTATTTCCAAAAATTTTGAAGAAAATTGATGATTTGAAAAATATTGCATGCAATATTGCATGCAATTTATTGCAAACTTTGCAATATTGCAAGATCACTTCCTGGGCCATAATTATTGTTAAATGTGTTGCAAAAAAGCTAATGTTTCAGTTTCTTCAACAATTGTGTAATCTATGAGACTTTCAGGAGTGTAAACATTAAAAATCCTTTGATTACACTCCTGAATGTGTGGAGATTACCTATAAATATTCCAAGCAATAAAGTAAAATGTGACCGGTTCAACTGTCGCGCCTCAGCTGCCAGTCCGGTTGAAATCGTCCCGTATTCCCCCGCAGCCCGGCAATCGGAGAGAATGAAATACCGGCTGGCAATGCTCTCCAGGTATCCGGCACCGCCTCCGCTGCCGCAGTTGCCGGAGCTGCCGGAAATTCCAAACGCCGTTCCCGATGAACTGAAGAAACCCTTCAGGCAATTGCAAGTCTCGAAAGAAGATGATGAAAATCCTGTCGCAGTTGAAAATGAAGATAAAGAAAATGAATCGGAAAACGCTTCGCCGACAACGCCGTGCCAGTCAGAAGATAGTCAGGAATTTGATAAAGGGGCTAATGCCATTTTTGATGAATTGAAGATTTAGAGAAAATTGAGAAGTTTTGTATTTATATTTGGACAAGCAACCTCTTCCCTATACACCATTTTGATAAGAATACGGAAAATCGAGGTAAAGCTCGACTTTTTATTTAGTAATATTCTTATTTGCATTAAATAAATTTTGAAAATCTGAGCTTCATATTCTTATAAAATTTATTCTTATAAAGAGAAATGAGTTTAATGATGCTAAAAATCACCATGTTCGAAAGTATTAATTTTTGCTTCTATATCATATATGGTCCAAAGTTCTTTCATAGGCGTGGTAAAGTGTTTCATCATAAACTTAAAGAACGTATGAGACCCCTGTAATAGCAAAAAACTATGGTGTCCAATTTTAAATTCAGAACGGTCTAATTTCTATTATTAAGACCTGTCACATCTTCATATTTTAGTTCAAATTTCATTCGGTCCCTTTTTAGTCTAATCTTATATGTTCAAAAAGTTTCATGAATTTGTTTATTTCACTCAAAATTGAAACGTCTGGCATAACTGAGCGAAAACTTTTTACTTCAATGCTATTTAATGAATTTGGGAGCACCACACTAATTGTCAAGACTTTATGATATGAGGAAACGCAAAAAAGTTAAAAGTGGTTCACAAAAAAAGTAAAAATGGTTCACAATTTCAAAGTATGTGCTGAGGAAGTAATTTATCATTATTTTTTCTGGGAAATTTTGTGCCGTCTTCAGACTTTATTAGTGTGCAAACGTAATTCAGAAACTGCATTACACTGGAATTTACATGAATTTAGTAAAAATTATCCTCTGGTCGCAAATATAATCAGATTAAAAATTTTCCTCGCTTTAACATTCTTGAGGTTATGGCCAGTTACAAAGTTTTTTGAAATTTTTCTTTCAAATTTGGGATTTTTAGATGCCAAAGATCATTCTGAAATAGGGTCTGCACAAAATCATAATTTTTTGACCTGTGACAAAATTGAAAAATTCTGCAAAAATGTGTCAAAACCCCAAAAAATTGGGACAGACCCACCTTGAGTTTCTCATTTTAAGTCGCCCAAAAAAGGAATTTCATCAAAATTCCAAAATAGGAAGCCAGGAGAGTGGAATGAAAGTTTTAACTAAATCAGTCTAAAAGTAGGGTCTAATACCATGAAAAATTTCAAAGTTTTAAAATTCCATTCAGAACTCAATACAGAATCATGGTATGTGAAGAAAATCCCAAACCTGATTCTTTATTTGTCAATTTTGTAAATCCTCTTGGATAACAGCCGTTAATTCTGAATGTAATTGCTAAAGAAATGAAAATGAACTAAAATGCATTAATTTTGCAAGTCATTGACAACATGATAAAGCAATATTTCAAACTCGACTGTCGCGCCCCTCAGGCAAGGCCAAGAACAATACCGGTGAGGACGGTCTGTTTACGGAATCTGAATTGGAACTGCTGGAGAAGAAGTTGAAGGAAGTGAGAGAATGGCAGGAGAAGGAGGAGGCGTTGCAAGCGGAACAACCCATGCATGAGATGCCGAAGTTGACCGCCAATAGGATTGCGGAGAAGGGAGTCGAACTGGATAGAGAGGTGAATGATTTGGCAAAATGGAAACACCCATGTCTGTTTAGGTTTTGTTTCAGTTGAGAAATTTGCGGAAATGTTTCCGAGAAAACATTTCTGCGGCAACAAAAATATTGATCTCCAGCAACCAAAAGTCTATTGGTGTCATCAAAAATTCCTCTCTCCTTTGCTGTAATTGTTAGTTTTTAGCTCGGAATTAAATATTTTGCATTATATTTACTTTTGATTGACTGTATCAACTTTCCCAGAATTGAAATTTTAGTTGCTACGCCAATGTTTTCTCAGCAACATTTCTAAAAATTCTCAACTGAAACAGCCTTACAATAATTGTATTTGACTCGAAAGATGGTTCATCAAAATTACCTTTTATCTTCTGCGGAAACTAAAGTTTTTAAAACTACGGAGCATCAAGTTCTAAAAATTTTCTTGCCTGAACTGTATTTTAGTGAGAAAAATAAGACATCGTTATTTTGGTGAATCTCTGTTGAAATTTACGCATATTCTGTAATTTTTATTTTTCAGAAAAATTTGTACTATGAATACTTTTGAAAGTTGAGAATTAATGAATTTAAAGTTTGACAATTTAATAAATTGAATAAATCACAAATACCTTTTCTTTCAGGTAAAATACTTGGTTAACAAAGCCAAGATAGCGAAAGCGGAAAAGGAAAAGGAACGGCGGAAGAAGATTGAAGAGGAATTGAAGGCCAAAGAGGAAGCGGAAAAGGAAGCGAAGAAGAAAAAGAAGAAGGCCAAGAAGAACAAGGACAAGGATGCTGAAAGTGGGTCGGAGGAAGTCAAAGAAGGAGAAGAGAATGTCAAGGTGGAAGAAGGAGAAGGAGAGGAACAGCAACAAGAAGGTAGGCTAAAATATACAATTTCATGTAGTCTTTCACGAAGTTCTACACTTTCAAAAGTTGCATTGGGGTAAAAAATTAGGTTTCTGATAAAAATTTCCCAGAAGTCATAGCAATTGGTGGCTATGGCCAAAACCCGAATATGACCATTGTGGCCACACAAGTGGCAAATTGAAGGGAGATATGAATTTCCGTATAAACCAGAAAAAGATATGCAAGGAAAAGTTAGTACTTCCTCCATTTCAATTTAAATAGGGCGAAAGATCTTGTGTGTCATGTTTTCCCGGAAAATTTTACTTCAATGATAATTTAAATCACTGAAGTAAACATTTCAGGGAAAACGCAACACTCACATCATTCACCCTATTTAATTTGAAACAGAGGAAGTAATTATGAAGGTTAAACCAACCAATTTAATAGTAACTTTTTTGCAAAAAGTTGAAAAACTGATGGTGCCAAAAACAGGCTGACCAAGTCATTTTTGGGGCCTTAATTTTCAAAATTTGGCAAAAATAAAATGGTTAGTTCAACCTACCATTAACCAGGCTTTTTTCTTCAAGGTTTTTAGACCACCCCTAGAACTAAAAATCTCGTAATTTTGAGTTTTTCAGTTTTCAAATTGAGTTTTTGCTCTTTCAAATTGGGTTTCTTGAAAATTGAATTTAGTTTTAGGGAAAAATTGAGTTTTAACTTTAAGTAAAATTTTGACAAAAATTGCAGATAAATCTTGTCAAAACGGCATTTTAATTATCAATTCTACTCACTATGGTCATAATTTTGCTAAATACCACCAAAAGCATCCTAAAATAGCGCATGTAGTGATAAATTTTTTAGTTTTCCAGAATGTTAGAAACTTAGAGTTTCTAGAAATCTCGTAATTTTGAGTTTTCAGCTTTACAAATTGAGTTTTTCTAAAAAATTGAAATTGAGTTTTTGGTCATTCCGTGAAAGAAAAAGCCTGCATTAACCTATAGGACACGGAAAAAATTTCATCTCAATGATCCATTAGGAATGTTTTCAATCCCCTGACTCAATTTGCTTGGACTTGATTTCATACAATCGATCAACAGATTAAAAGTAATGTACATCCTTGTTTGTTTTAATTTTTTTCGAACTAATAATGTCACACATTTTCCCAAATTTTGCACACTAACAACATTGCTCATTTTCCCAGATTTTGCGAGTGAGCATCAATTAGTAGACGTTCGCGTCCTCTGGGTTAAGCTAACTTTGCCTTGCAAGTCTTTTTCTGGTTCATAAAGAAATTCATACCTCCCTTCAATTTGCCACTTGTCCACAATGGTCCTTTTTGGCTATAGCCGCCCATTGCAATGACTTTTTGGAGATTTTTTTCACAAACCTGATTTTCTGCCCCCAATACAACTTATAATAGTTATTGCAGACCCCTTTGGAGAATTTTTGAATTTAGTCCTAACCCTACTTTCATAATATTCAATGTTAAGCATTGTCCCCAATGTAGACGAAGTACATCTAGATCCAGCAAAACAAAATTCATTTCTCAGTTTTAACAGAAGTCAGTTTTGTGCAAAGTCTGTGCAAAGTTCTGGAAAAATGTCAACAAAACCTACATTAACTTATTGGAATGTAATAAATTGCTTGACTTTTATTTCTTAAAAATTCATTTTTTACCGAAAGTCTCTCATTAATTTTGGTTTGAAACCTGTTCCTTTACATTGCACAGAATTGCAACTGCGAATAAAATTCTTCGATAAATAATTAGCTCTATCAAAAAATCTTGCAAAGGATATCATCTTCATCTTAAAATGCTTAATGGATTTGTCTCATTAACATTTTTAAAAATTATTTTTTTGCGTTGCACCATTTTATGTAATAATTTACAAGCTTTTTAGATTCATTAAATTTATTTATATCAGAATATTTCCTGATCAGGAAATATTCTAATATGATGCTTCATTACTGAATTTGAAACCCTTACATCCTACCTCTACCTAAGTCTAAGAACAACAGATTTTGGGATGTCTCAGAGCTTCTTTCAATCAACATTGCTTCGAGATATTTTTGAATTTTGAATATTTCTTACACCTAAAAAACCTTGTTCATTCTTATGGATCTCTGTTATGGTCTAGTTACACGAGAGATAAAACTTGTACAAGTTTTTTTCTTGTACAAGATTTTTTCTTGTCCAAGATTATTTCTTGTCCAAGTTTTTTCTTGTACAAGATTTTTTTTGTACAAGATAAAAATATTGCAAAATGCAAAATCCGGGAAAATACGCATATAGTAATTTTCATATAAAGTCTTGTACAAGATTTATTCTTGTACAAGTTTTTATCTTGTACAAGAAAAAATATTGTAAAAGCAATTATTTGTCTTGTGCAAGATAAAATTTTGAACAAGAATAAAACTTGTACAAGTTTTTATCTCTCGTGTAACTAGACCATAACCCCTAAAACATGCGGTGGTGTTACGCTGTTTCTTTTGTATAACCATGATTCTTATGAAAAAGAAACAGTGTAACAGACCGAAAGTGAATAAGGATTTTACAAATGGTAGGGGTGGCCATTGATGACAAAGACTTTAAATTGAAGAAAGACTTGTGGAATCCCACAATTTCAAGCGGATCCAAAAAATCGCCTTGTTGGTGATAGTGCTTTGCCTTAGTGGCGGGTTCCTTGTTTGGTCAAACTGGGCCCATTCTTTTCAGCGGATTTAACTCTGTGTTTGCTGCCAAAAAACCTCAGGATGTCGGAGGTGAAAGCACCAGAAATGCTGGATGCCAATTTCTGGCGAGAAGACAAAGATAAGCTTCACCATTTCGAGACATGGTCAAAATGTCTAGAGAGATTCTTGGACACGATTGCGCCGCTGAAGAAGAACGATGGAGAGCTGGACCCGGCATATCTAATGAGAGTGAGAGACTACAAAATGGCCAATCTGCTTAATCAAATCCGTGAGAGGGGCAAAGAAATAAGAAATTTTGGCTACTTTGCAGCCATTAAAAGATGCAGCAAATGTGGACATTCTTGAAAGAAATGAGACGTATGACGACATTGTTAATCGGTCAAATCCTATAATAATGATGCAAATTCAAAACATACTTCCAAGCAAGCAAGCAAATCAAAGTTTTTTGTGGCCAAATATCACTGCGTAAGTGAAAATGATGAAATCTGGCAAAGCATTCTGTATTCCTGGAGTCGAATGACAGATAGGACTATTCGAGGGAGATCTCGTGAGCGATAGATGTTAAATTTCAAATGTCCTGTGTTACACCTCATTATGACGATTTTCGGTAATATCTGGAACAACCAACTAAGTTAATTTAAATAAATCAGTTTTGAATTTGTTGCAGAATTATAGTATTTCTCAAAAAAATTCAAAAATTCCTTAAATGTATTCTGGAAATCTACTATCACATGCAAGCTTAACTACCTTTGTTCTATGATTTACAATTCTGAAAGATATGTCATTTCAATTCATTCAATATATAAAAGAATTGTTGAAAATATGTTTACATAATTTGAAAGCAATTGTTTTGTTGACTGTGTTTGAAGAATATACTTTCATGAAAAATTCCTCTTTGGTTGACAAAAGAACATTTTGAAAGAAATATTGTCAATGAAACACAGCCTTAGATCAGTTTATTAAATCATATTAACTGAATTGATATCAATAATTTCTGAGATTATTAATATCCACATTAATATTTTATCAAAATGTTAGCACATTAGTAGTTGTTGTGATTTGCCTATTGCCTTTACCTCTCATTAGTTGTACACATAATTGTTTTTATAAATGAATAAACATATTTTGTGGTTTGAAATTAAATTAAATTAGAATAATTCATCAACAAATGGAAGGATTGATGTTGCTACTTGCTAACTTAGGTGAACAAGAAGCACACCCTAAGTGTCTAAAAGAGTCAGTTCCATGTCAAAAATCCTAATCTTACCCTGCGCACAAAATCACTGTTTGCAGCTGCTTTATGATTGCTTTCTAAGGGAACAAACTTTGAGGCCAACAACAGGTGCCAGAAAAAAGGTCTCCGGATCATCAAATGATGATCTTCAATTGCAAACATACATAGGCACAGGGGGTAATCAGGGGGGACAACCCTCCCCCTCAATTTCTGAAACAGAGGACCCCCCCCCGAAAAATTGAAGGAAACAATTGAAAAGAG
>JAOWAT010017349.1:0-12351 GCA_028571025.1 Longipedia americana | reverse complement strand
GTGATGGAAAATTCACGAATGTGTATAAACCAACCATCGGAGCGGATTTCCGAAGGAAAAAAATCAACGAATAAAAAAACATCACAGTCCAACTATGGGACATTGCTGGCTGCGACAAATACAAGTCATTGGGTGTAGCATTTTACAAAGGAGCTGATTGCGTTTTTTTAGTCTACGACGCAACAAATGTGCACTCTATGGATAATCTCAGCTAACATCTCAAATAAGTTGAAGAAGGTGCATCAAAACCAGTTGCTAAAATTTTGCTGGCCAACAAATGCGACCTATAAAAGAATGTTACGACGTAAACGGGTCAGCAATTTGCTGCTTAACATCAAATGGACTTTTACGAAGTATCGGCAAAAACGGGATAAAACATTCAAAAAATAATATAGGAATCGTTGTACAAAGTTTTTCAGTTAGGCCATTGATTTTTTGACCAACCAATCTAATCGTTCGATAAAAAACGGAAGTATCTATACAGTTTACGATTTAATTTTCGTAACTATAAGTTGTATTCAAACATATGATTTTTGTGTTCTAGTCTTTTCAAAAAAATAAATTTTCTCGTGCCCGTTTTTTCGGCATCAAAGGCAGAGTATGTTAGTCGTTCTTTGAAGAAACCTGAAATTTGCTTTTTATGTGGAAAGGAAACTAGAATTTATAATTGCTGAATACAGTTGGAGTCAAATTCAAATATCTTATGCATAAAAGAAAATCCAGACCCAAATCCAAACCTAAATCCAACAAAAAGACTCCTTTAAAGTGTGATATGTGCGTCAAAAGCCTATCTTTCAAGGTAAATCTCAAACAGGCACTCTACAAGAAATACTCATCAGTTCAAGATCACTACCACTTAAAAAAAATTTAAAAATTGGCATCTTAACAAATATAGCCAATGTAAGAGAACATGCACAACTATTATAAACCACCCAACAGAAAATGCGCTTTCAAACGGATGAAATAAGTTTACAAAGTACATATATAAATTCCGAGAATATTCCAACCAACCATCAGATAAATTTTAGACAAATGTTACCATCGGAAACGATTAATAGCCTATTTTAAAATGGCAAGAATGCATGGGCTGCATGTGTCGAGTGTCAAGTTTAGCACCTTCCTTCTAACCGTCACCCATGACTTGAACGCCGAGAGAAAGAAGCACTTTGAGCCAATTATTGATAAAATCGAGAAATATGACTTCAGCTAATAAATCTAGAAAAATCTCCTAGAAACCATGGAAGGGTTAAAATTCAGAGAGAATCCATAGCTAGTTCCCTGAAAACTGCCCTTTTAAGTACACTTTTGCTCTTTTGCTGTTTTAATAATATTTTTGCGAATCGGATTTATACGTGCTTTACCATTCAAATATAACTTGAAATATTGTAATGGGTGACTTGACTACCAAAGAACAGTATCTGAGAGTGGGCTACCTCGGCGTCTCATTCATGATCGTTTTTACATCTTTCAACTCTCTACAAAACATAGTCTCGAAACTCTACGACGAATATCATTACCAAAATCTCGGACAAACCTCCATCATATTCATATATCTGACGTTTGCTTTTGCCACTATCTTTACATCTTACGTAATCAAAAGTTTTGGATACAAAACCGTTATGGGACTAAGTGCTTTAGGTTATGCTATTTTTGAGGCGACAGGACTTTTAGTCGCTTGGAATTTGGGACTCCCTTCGCCATTAGTTTGGATTATTGTTATTATCGGAGCCATGATTTGTGGAGCATCGGCGTCCGCCATTTGGGTTGCTCAAGGAGCCTATACCAGTCAAGTTGCAAGTCCAGATCGCAAAAGCTAACTGTTCGGACTTTTCTGGGCGCTGATGATGTCATCACAAATTTTAGGAAATACACTGACTACGTTTGTTCTGGGAAAAGTCAATAATTTTGCGTATTTTGCAACCCTAACAGCTTTAGGATGTAACTGCTGATTAATTATTCCTAGTTTTGAGCGCATTGATGTTTTTATTTTTGCCAAACGTCAAAAAAACGAGCTAGTCATCGGCATAGGGACAAGCAAATGAAAATCGAACCACGGTAAAATAGTAGGCAGGAAAGATATGGAACCTAATGAAAAACCCCAAGTACAAATATCTCAATATGTACTTCCTTTTCCCAGGACTCACAGTTGCTTTCTATGCCGGGTTTCTCTATAAACTGGTGGGCATAAGTCTCCCCCAGAATGAAGGAGAAACACAAGTCGACTATGAAAAAAGACTCAGCGAAAGTAACGGATACATTTTTATAACACTGGGGGTCAGTCAGCTGCTCATGGGAATTTTTATGAATAGGTTCGGTGAAAAATTCTGTAAATTTAAACTGGCCGTAGTTGGAACGCTTCTTGTTGAATTGGCGGGATTCTGCTCTTTCATTACATACTTTGAAAAATCGTACCCCTTGTGCTTTTTATGCTCATTCTTGTGGGGATCCTCATAGACTTTCCTCCAAACTAATACTAACGCGATGACCGCTAAAATATTTCCGAATAACATCGAAATTTTTAGTGTTTACAGGATTCTATTTGCTTTGTCGGTTTCTTTCATCCTGTTCCTAACAATCGCACTGGGTTCTCTACCTCCCTACATCTTTTTAACAGTTATTTTAGTTTTTCAGTGTATCACCACGGGAATATCGTTTCAACTGAAAAAACTTAAGGAACCCACTAAAAATTAAGATAAACAATCTTTGATTAGTTAAGACAATAAAGCTGATTGAATATTTTCCTTTTCTTTTATGTCTTACTTATTCAGTTACGCATCGATGGACAACATTGGAGTTTGGCCTCAGTTTTATTGTTTATCCAAATTTTTAGATTCAATAAATAAATATATCGCATAGAAAATTCATCTAATTGATGAGTTTACCAAAAAACCACAGGGATATCAGTTCCGCTCATTTCGGCAGAAGATCATTAGTACTCAACAGACCCCAGTCAAATTCAAGCGACTATGGCCTCCGATAATCAGCAGATGAAAATGTTATGGAATAATTAAGACCTCATTTCTAACAATATTAACCACCGATAAGGAGGCAAATAAAAACCGCTAAAGGTCAAAAACAATAAAGACTGATGGGGAAAACGATTGATATCAAACGCCCAGTTATGACGGGGAACTCCTCAGCAATCAACGAGTAGTCCCGATTCGCAAAATTGGGTCTAGGTGACTATATAAAAAAGATAATCACGAACAGAAAGACAAACACTCAATAGCATACTAATTAGGTCATCGTGAAAATTCTGAATCAAACTTGGATTGATAAAAATTAATAACAACACACAGCACACAATTTTCAACCCAGTTTGGGGTCTAGAAGATCGTCAAAATAATTGAATAACAAACCTACTGTCGAATGGAGTCCCAACAAACAAGATTAAAACATTTGGAAAGAAATTGACCACATTAGCAATTCCCAATTTCCCTGTAGAAAACAAACTAAATTACTCAGAGGTAAGTTCTACGCAAACAGCCCAGTAAGGTCTAAGGATAAAACAAACCGTCAAGCTCCATCCACGTTCAGTTGCTAGTTTGGGTAGTCTTCCATTGCATCTGTAAGGGTCAATGATATCACGGGAAACGTCAATAAACTGTTAAAAAGAATCGTTGGCAACCCTGAAAAAAACAAGCATAACCAATCACAATCAGTGACAAAAACCAACAGGGCCAGAAAATTAACAATGAACCGCACGAAACAGTCCACAAATGATAAAAAAGATCTTTTAAGTGATGTGCTAAGAAGCAAGAAAGCATACTTGCAATATTTACAATGTTGATTTTTCAATAAGTTTAGGACAATATATTTCCAAAAGTAATCAGATTTTAATAATGAAAAACTGGCTGGGGTACCTCTACAGGGGAAAAAATAACTAATAAAACAAGTATGAAGAATAATAAAAGATTGCTTACAACACTGAGGTTCTGAAATAATTGTAGGAAAGATTGAAGGGCATTTAGGAGCATTTCGATAGGAGTGATCGTAGTGTTCAGATTGAATAGATGGTTAATAGCCTGGAGGATGTGATCGGAACCGTGAAAGGGTTGCTTCAACTGATCGGAACTCTTAAAGCAGAATTACACGAATAGCGATTCAAAATCACAGAGTATGACAGTCTGAAGAGCAAGGTTGACAATCACCACAAAATTGTAAATTCTGTGCAATAGACATATTAGAAACAGGTAAACGGGATTTACGAGTAAAAAAGGAAGTTATAGTAGTAGTTTATAAAATAACGACAGTAATTGACGGAGAAAAACAAAATTCTCACCAACCAACTTCAATAGCTGTAAAAGTCTAAACAAAAACTAACCATCCACCTTGAAACCGCGACTTAGCAGAATGAAAACCTCAAACTGGAGGTTTAAGCGCTGAAAAAATAGTACAAAAAGTCATCTTAGCAACTAACCAATGTCCTTGAATTCAAAAAAAATGCAAAACCCAAAGTGGTGTCCATGTAGCATGTCACACTCACACAAATATTTTATTACAAAAGACTTAGGCTCAATATATTGAAATTTTTAGACATTAATGGCGTGTCGAAATTGGGGCTGCTGAATCGATAAATGCATATGATAATTGAAACTTCTCTCAGGTCATAGTTCATATTGAACCTGCTATCAAAACACCGGAAATAGCTAATGCTCGCAAAGGAATAAGTTACTTACTATGAGAAGATCTATGAAAAATTTGCCTAATAAAAAATCAGGCAAAATGCCATCAAATACTTATTTTTCAAAATAAAACCTGGAATGTATATACTTCCCCTCTTCCAACAGGATTTTAATAAAATTATTTAAACAATTACGTCGTCAACTTAGAACTCATAAAAAACCATCCAAACTCATTAGAATTCCAGTTCTCCACATAAATAAGCACAGAAAGAGTCAAAATAGCAGACAATAGCACCCACAAACCCGAATAATAAGAGTATTCGAGGAGTTTTTAAATCTTTTTTCAGCGGTTATATCTCCTAGAAAGGAAAGTAGACAGATACTCAGACCACTAAAAATGTGCAAAAGTTTTCATTGAGTGCGCTGAAAGACAAAAAGTAGTTTAAAGTCACTTAAAAGAAAATCGAAGACCATTTCCAACAAGTTTTCGAAATGAAATTCCCAGACGATCTCGAAAACTTCATGATGATGATGCAGTAGCAACTAAACTAATTGAAAAGTGAAATTGGATAGGCAGACAAAGATTACGAATAGATAGCTCAGCTATACTGCTTCAGCAAGTTTCTGTACCTGGAGGCCAACTAACTCCATAATTTGCTGCAGGTATGCTTCGGACTGCTACTGAAGAGGGATCTCATCGTGAAAAGTCTGTAAAGTAACGTTGAAAACAAAACCTAGAGCCAAAAGGCAATGAGAATGTTAGTTTAAGAGCTGATTAACGACAAAACAACAATGGAGAGGAGAATCTGGAAAGTAGAAAACTAGATTCTCAACTATCGCGAATAAAATCGGAAAATGCACACTATAGTAAGCTCGCTTTAAAAAAATTCGGAAGATAAATAGGAATAGGTTGCAAGATTGAGAGAAGAAGTGGAGAACTACAAAGAAATGACCGAAAATCTTAAGAAGAAAAAGAAATAACTGTAAAATAATTTCCATCTCGCAAGATAGTAACTCAAGCAATGGTTCAGCAATGACTCTTGACAAAGTGAATCTATTAAAATCCTTTTTGCGTTTCATTTCTTCATTTTATCACACATTTCAGTAATTAGGCAGATATCGATCAATTCCGCAGAAAGAAAAACTATTTTAAGTCGTGATTGATTCTTTAACGTTATGGGAAAACACAATTGGGTGATTATCCTTTTTCTTATCGATAATAGAGGCCAGAATATTCGCTTTGTTTTTCTCCAGCTATATCAAGGTTTATAAATTTTTAACGTTTTATTTGTGGATCTGAGTTTTTTACTGCACCTACAATTGGTGTCTTTGCTGTCTTCTCTGGGATTATTAGGAATAAAATTCGATCATTTATGACTTGTTCTTGATTTGCTTACGAAGGTGTTACTATTTGCTGGTGAGACAACTGTCGACATATATGGTTTGTCTGAATCGTGACTACGCATTCAAATTTTGAATATCCTTGCAGCTTTTTCTTGGAGTTTGATCCTGTTTCATGTACTACCTCCTGAATCTTTGTATATCCGCTAGTTATGACTTGTTTTCATCGAAATGTTCCGAGTTCCTCGTTCCAACTGAGAACTTCCTAAAACTAGACGATTTCCTCAGCATCAACCAGCTGCAAACTGAGTATGTAGTTAACGATTATTTTTTTAATTACCAAACGGGGTTTTAAAAATCAAATCTATTAAGGAATTTTTTATAAGTTTTCTGGATGATTAGTTGTTTTTTAATAGCCCCCCTCTGACTAACTTCGAAGCAGGAACTCTCACAAGGGTAATGAGAATTCATACGATTTAATCTCAGTCAATGAGGTATCAAAAAAGGTCAATCGATCGCACTCAGGAGTAATCCCTTCAATAGCAATCAAATTAAAGTTTGCTAGAGAAAATGCGACTTCTATGATGGATAAACAAAAGGGTATTAAAAAAGCAGAATGTTTAAAAAAGTATTCGTCCCTGAAAAATTTCTCTTTTAAAGGAATTTTTCACGAAAATTGATAAAATTTATCCAAATTGATAAAATTTATCCAAATTGATAAAATTTAGCCAGATTGAAAAAATTTATCCAAACAACGATAAAAATATTCATATCAACCTGCTATAAAGGTAGGAACAGAATTCGACCGCTTGGCTAAAAGATGATAATATTTAATAGATTGGATTTGGATGGGCGAATCATTGATTCAGTGAGCTATCTCAGCTCTCTTTGCTTGTGAGACTTAAATCGGCTCGGACAAAGACCTTAGCATTTGGATTGTGATTCTTTTCGTCCGGTGAGTTTTTCATCCCCCTCATTCGCTCCTCGAACATTTCCGTCGCATCCGCCCAGCTCTTCCTCAAGCCAGCAAGCTGTTTCAAGTATTCTTGGGTCTTTTCGGAATACTTCTGCTCCTTTTTGCTGAGCTCCACAATCTCATCGGTAGCCTTAAAAGAAAGCTTCACAACTTGGGTCAAAGCGTCCCGGTGAATTTCGGCCTATTTTTGAAGTTTAAAGTTGTAGTAGGCCGCTCCCTGCTCCAAGACTCCCGACACCTGCTTGAAGACCTAAGTGAAGTACTTTTAAAACTGAGGAGTCAGCTATACAAACAAGTTCTAGACGCTTTTCTGGACTTCGACTCTGTTCAAGTTTTGCAGAGACTCCTACATTCTCTGGTAGATAGCTTTGATTGTCTGTTCTAAACTTTACACTCTTTTTTCGAGTTCAAAAAACCTCTTGACAAAAATCTTCATCTTAGCCTCGACTACTTTTTCGATAAATTTCTGTTGAATCTACTCGGTGGTTTTTTCTGATTTATCTATAGTTTCTTTGTTTTCGATGACGGACTCCATTCTTGCCTTTTCCACTTCCACTTTCTCTTCTTTGCTAAGGTTATTGCTCGTGGGAGAGTCGGATCGTGAAGGAAGGAGGACATCAAGTTTTTCCTCCGAGAACTTCGACTAAAAAAGCTTGGAATGGTCAACTTTGACCACCTACACTTTATCCTTCTATTTGTTTGAGACAAAGACAATTGAGCATGTCTAACTGCTGGCTTCTTTTGGAAATCCTTCACCGACTTCTTTGGCCTATTTCTTCTTACTTTCGGTGAAAAAATGGGCTTACTTCTTGTCTAAATTTATGAAGTCGAAGGAGTCGCTATTGGATTTCTGGTAGATGCTGCGATTGAGGATCAACGACTAGTTGGGCATGACCTAGTTCCTCAAGACAAAGAAGTTATAGATATCCAGATTTTCCCTTTCAATTACAAGCAACATTACATTTTGCCGAATTGACGAGAACTTTATCTTCCCCTCCAGCATGAAACGACCGATAATCTTACGGTCGGAAATATCATAAATTTCGACTTAAAGACCCTTCCTCTGGAAAAAATACCTGTCCTTGTAAATCGCAATCTGATTTTTTTCGGAAGTCAACGAGCACACGCTTTCATATTTATCAGTCCTGCGTCTGTCATACACTGCAATTTCATTTTCCGAGTTGACGTAAATACCAGAGCCCTCAGTTTTAATGCCAAGAAACGAGGCATTCCTAGCACACTTTCCAATGGACACTTGGGCGTTAATAGTAGCAAATTATACGAACTTAAGTATGAGGTTTTATTAAATAACAGCTAACCCTCCGTGGACCTATTTGAACGAGAGAATCCCGTCCAGTTCAAGTAGTTTTTTTGAGGTGATACTCCCATTCGCAATATCTAACTCGTAAATGCACAAAGTTTTAGTATTACTCAGCACCGATAAGAAAGGCTCTTGGGTTGAGAGTGAGTAACTAAAAGAAGGATTATTCATTTGAATTTACAGAGTTTAAGCTTCCTTATGCAGCGATTTTACTTTTAGTAATTTGTCGTTAGCATATGCGAGCATCCTTTTGTTCACTGATAGACTAGTCTGCCCTTTTAGGGACGTTTTTAGAATATTCTCAGCAACCAGGCGATTGAACATTTTTCCTCTGCCCACAGAACGTAGTTTACAATCAATTTAATATAATCAAAAAAGCAAATACTTAATTCTTCTTAATTACAACACATTTATACTGCTCTCTGACTCGTATTTTGGTATACTTCCGATTAAAAACTTTTTACACAGTCCTATCAAAACAAACACTTTTCATTTTTGAAAATCTTTACGCATAAGTCATCATCCGAAAGTTTTGAATTTGTTTTAAATATCATTCATTACCTCGAATTAATGGAGTAAAAGAAGGGCTACATTCTTCTCAACATAAGGACATTGCTGAGTCTAGAAGAAGACCCCTACCAGCTAACAGACAGCAATATCCTTGACAAATTCATCGATTCCTCCGATCAGGAATTTATCATGATTGCCATACTTCCATCTCGGGAGGTGCACGTCATCAAGTCCGGAATCGACATGCCCAAGGAAGGGCACATCATTCATATCTCAAAAATGAGGGCTAATCCAAATTTCTACAACTTCAGTGTAAAACCTAGCGATCAATTCAAATATCTGGAGTGCTTCACCAAGAACATTGGCGAACCAATTATGAGCAGACAAGGCTAAGCGTCTTCTTTTGAGATGAAATAACTCAAGGCAGTGCTACAAAATACAGTGAAAGTGAAATGCATGAATGAAACGGATTTGAACTTTAACACTCTGGAAGAGGAATTTGATTTTTGGCAGGATATGGATATCGATCAACCCTCAGAAAAGTGTTCGCACTTTCTGAAACAATATGCCCTCATTGGCAAGTACTGGAAAAACATCGAGTCTACGTAACTCAATCGAATGGTAAATCTGATCGACATGACTTGGGCCACTCTCCACAAGGTGTGGAACAGTCCCCACAACTACAACGAAAAACGGTTTGTCAGGCTGCTAACCATCTTCGAAACGTAAGTTAAAACAAACATAAAGCTAGCCTTCCCAAGAGAAGGAGACCTCCTTTAGAAAACCTTCGACATCAAACAGATGCTAATAGAGTCGATCTAGTGCTGTAAAAAATTTCTCTCTCTCCACAGTTTTTACTAGTCAACTTCAAAGAAGAAGTACCCACAATACAAACCCAAGATTCTTGAATAGTTTATGGACAAAGTCATCATGACATATCGAACTAAAGTTAAAATATAGATCATTCAGAAACTCCATGATCAGAAAAAAATCGACTAGGACCCTAAGGGACTCGGAATACTGCTCAGAGCAGATAATTTTCTATCAAGCTCCATGTCCATCTTCAAAAAAAATCCAAAGGCGATGCAGAAACTGGAGAATTAGAAGGAAAGACTCAAGAAAATTACATAAGACTGCTAGCCAATCATATCGGAGTAGTTTGCCTAGACCTTGAAATCTAAAAACATTGAAAGCCTTTTCAAATTCATTCAAAAATGGTTTTATTTCTTCTCTGAACCCGAAGTGAGTGGAAAATGCATTCCTCTTCAGGATGAAGCGGTCAAAAAAGTGACAGACTTCGAAGAAAAATTCATGAGGAAACAATTCCAAACTCTGAAGGGGAAGAGCCACTCGGAGCAAACGAGCATTATCATCAACACCAAAAACAAACTTGCCCAAATCAAAAACCTGATTTCGTAACTTGCAACGAATTCCGAAAACTTTCCAACTTTCATGAAAAAACATTAAAAAAACGAAACTTAAGTCTTTAAAATGTAGAGTGATACGTTAAAAGAGTTTACTGCGAAATACGAAGCCATGCTTGCCCACAAAGAGGAAAGGGGAAAAATTCTGGGAAAACACGTTCAGTAGTTGTCAATATCATAGAAAGGACTCGTATTTGATGTGTCAAAATAAACTCAGGAGTTTATGATGGAGACAAGGAAAATGATTGAATTTAATTTTGAAAGCAGACTGTCTTCCAAAGTGTTGGACGCTTTCGAATAAGCTAAGATAATGAACAAATAAAATTCCTATTTCAAATCTTTGCAAGCAAGATTCAACAACGTCTTCGACAGGTTACAAGTGTTTCAGAAAAAAATGCTCAAAAAAGAACTTTCCGAGATAGAGTAGTCGGTTCGAAGACCCAAACTGCGCAACAAACTGTCCGATATTTCCTACTAATGGCACGACCAGGATGAAGCTTCTCGCTACATTGAAGATTTTAACGGAAAGCTGGACAGACTTACTTAGTATCTCAAGTTGTTCAACGATAGTCAGTTTTAGATCGAGTAAATTGCCCTTTAACTGCTTTCAATCAGTTTCAATCCCCAGAATTTCTATGTTCTCTCTTCAAAACTCTAGCAAATCTGGAAAATCATCGATAACACCTCTGGACAGAGGGAAAACTCCTAATGGGTCTAATATTGGAAACATAAACTAACAGGCATTATTGATCTCACCTGGAAAAAAGCTCTGTTTGATGGTGTCAAAGTTCCAATGACCATATTTACAACCTTAAGCGGAACAATGTGCACCTATGATCCGTAAATTTCAGATATCAAGGAAAGGTACTATCAATAACTCAAAAGTTATATCGGGTGGCCAGCATAATCAAAACAACTCTATGGCAGTAAAATTATCGAAAAAGGAGGATAACTCATTCTCAATGTCTACGTGGAATCTGAAAAAGCATTTTAAAACTTGAATTCTAGACTGTAGAAATTCGATTAAATATAAAGGGGTCTCACCCTCGACATAGATGCGTTGTAGGATAAACTCGGTAAGAATCAGATTTCGAGCGAAGATCTCACAGATTTGTTAACTAAACTCAAATATAACCAAAGTTAGATAGAAATGATTTCGGATGAATAGGTCATAAAGTCATTCACCATCGACAATAGTGCTTTGAAAGTTTCCTTAAATGAAATAGTGAACAGACAGGTTGATTCCATCTTACAGTTGATTAAGTTCTCAATTAAGTTAGAAACAGAACAAGTCGAGTAGTATATGAATAATGCGATTGGAAAATTGGAGAAGAAGCCCAAGAACATGACTGAGATGGGGCAAGCTTTGAGAGATTACGAAGGAATCCGGGAAAATGAAGTTGCAATCGAACGGAAAATAAAACAGATTGAAGCGAGGAACAGCAATGTCAGGATGATAACTGGAGTGTCGTTCAATACTTCTAATATGACAAAAAAGTGGGATAATTTCCAAATTGCATCCGTGGAAATGAACAGGTTGCTCGGAGAACAAAAGAGGAAGCTTCAAGAAGATGTCGTAAGAAAAGGGGAAAATCTGGAATTAGAAGTTGAAAAACTGTACAAAAGATACATGCAACTTAAACCAAAGAGCGAGAATCTTGACCGCGATCAGGTTCTCGAAGTTTATTAGAAAATAAAGGACTGGCAATAGCAATGGAATTAAGTTCAAAATAAACACCAAGAAATCAAGTCCGACATTTCCCACTTCAAAATGGAAATGCCAGAATTTTAAATCTATAAAAAAACCAAAACCCAGCTCGATCGATAACTAGGAAATTGGACGCTGTTCACTGACTACAGGAAAGAACTTGAAAAACACGAAAATTAATAGTGGATCACCTTCAGAGGAAATTTGAATAACTACTCAGACTTAATCAGCGTTTACATCGAAAAAGTTAAAAATGTTGCTCACTAGGACGCGGTTTCCAAGTTTTTTAGATAAATTCTTGAGTAAAACAAGGAATCACTCCCGATTTTGAAAGGACTGACCGGTGAAAACTTCGAAAAGGAGCACTGGGGAATGTTATTTTCAATTTTAAAGATAAAAAATGTCGCAAGTCATGATAAATTGCTCTTCGTGCACTTGCTAGAATC
>JAOWAT010017238.1:0-12354 GCA_028571025.1 Longipedia americana | reverse complement strand
CGTTTGTATAGGTATTTCTTTCAAGATGCTCATCTTGTTTCTTTGAGGGTATTGGAGTTTTTTCTCAGAGAATCCGACTTTGATATTAAACTTGGGGCGCATTTTAAGTAGCCCAAGCCGGAAAAATCACAGTCAACTTTGTATAAGGGCTTGAACGAGGATAAAATAGGGACCACAGATCCTTTGCATTTTATGTTCATTAAGAAATCCTTTTGGGAGGATTAATTCACTTCTGAACTCCTAGGAAACTGTTTCTGGGTAATTTCAAAATCTTGGATGAATAATCTCTAAAATGTAGTTCAAATGCCAAGCAATCTAACCTTTAGAGATTATGAAAAATAGCAGAACAAACTAATTTTTCAATTTTTGCTGACTCTCCCTCTGAAGCCGACGAATACCTTACTGAACTACTACTTTATAAGCGTCACAAATTCCATGGAGGGCTTATTTTAATTCTAGTCTTTTCCGACTTTAGCTTGCAATTCAAAAGTACTTGTAATTTTATACCAGATTATCACTCAGTTAGTGTGGAGTTCATTGATTTGGCAACAAATGCCGAATCTAGTCTGCTATGATAATGGACTAAAATTGCTGGTAAAACTACAAAAGGATCTTCCGCATTACAATTTTTTTACTGACATTCTAAGGCAGTAGTTAAAAAACAGTTTTTTAAAGCGTAGAGGGGCTCAGAGGAGTTTGTAAGTTTATTAGGTTTTGTATTAGATTGTAAAGACAGATATGCTTTCCGAGAATGAAAGAGGTAAATTGAATAGTTGTTTGTAATCCCTAGAAAGCGGGAAGGCACCTACATTCCAAGAGTTATCCGAGTTCATGAGGGAAGGCAAAGCGTAGATTTGAGTGAAAGAAAAATAAAATAACAACATTGATTTGGCATAATTAGAATTTGAATGATTATTGTCTTATAGTTGAGATCATAGCACATTTGGGTTGCCATTTACTAGCGGATCGAATCGTGTTCTTATTTTTTAATCCCTGAATCGAATGTGCCTTTCCATTCTGGTTGATTTGTAGGAGTGTCGGGGAACGTGATCTTGGGAATGTCTGTTCATTCCGTGTATGTAGCACCAGGTCACTGTTGAAGCGGCCAGGCACATTACTAGGCAGGGAACCGCTTTCAGGGCAGATCGAAGAGCTGGTGGGTAGGCTGACATACCTGCGGTGCTTTAATTATATATTTTTTTATAAAACAGATGAGAAAACTACAGCTCAGTTTATTCAACTCATATCAAACCTCCAGGAACCGGAAATTATCTCGCAAAATCGAAAATTTATTGTTTCAGTTTTATTAAGTCTTGGTTTTATTGACTTTCTTTTGCAAGCTGCTCTTTAAAATCTTTTAATTTTGGTCCAGATTTTTTTTTGATGGATTGGCATAAGACGGTGGCTCTGTCTAAAAATTCAACGATAGTTTCGAATTATTTCTACTTTAGACCACGAGTTGTCATTGCTGGACTGCCAATTCTGATTGCGGAAGGAACAAGTGCACTTTTGTCTCCAGGGACTGTGTTTTTGTTAATGCTGATTTTAACATCGTTTAGAATTGCTTACATTAGTGACCCATTGACCCCTTTGTTTCTCATATCAATCAGTGCGAGATGGTTATCAGTTCCACCGGTGACAAGATTATAATTCAAAGATATTAACTTTAAGCAGGCTTTTTGAATATTTTTCACAACCTAAAAATATGATAGATTTTTTTGTTACTTGCTTTTGATACTCTTTAAATTATGGACTTATAGTTTCTCCCAAAGCGACTGCAATTCCTGCGATAGCATGGTTATGAGGGCCTCCTTGTAAACCAGGGAACAATGCGGTGTCAATTTTTTGTTTCAAAGTGTACGGAACTTAGATACCTTTTGCATCTTTTTTATTTCCAACTCTGTAGAAAATCAAAGCTCCTCTGGGTCCTCTTAAAGTTTTGTGAGTTGTTGTTGTAACAACATCGGCGTACGGAAATGGAGATGGGATGAGTCCTGCGGAAATAAGACCTGCTGGATGGGCCATGTCTACAAATAAATAAGCTCCTATTTCATCACATATTTCTCGAAATTTCTTGTAGTCGAGAAGTCTGCTATATGCCGATGCGCCTGCAATGATAAGTTTGGGTCTGTATACCAACGCATACTTGTAAAGATTTTAGTAATCAATCTCACCTGTTTTTACATCTGAAAAATAAGGTAGGACTTAAAAATATTTCGAAGTTGCTGATATTTTTTTCCCTTGGTTCATGAATCCATGACTCAAATGACCTCCGTGGGGCAAATCTAAAGACATTATTCTTTCGTGAGGTTACAGAAGACCAGTGAAAACTGCCATATTAGCCGGAGAACCCGACAATCCCTGCACATTGACACCCCATTCCTAGCTTTTTAAACTAAAAGCTTCTAAAGCTCTTGATCTGCAAAGAAGCTAAATTTTATCGACAAACTAAGTGCCTCCATAATACCTTGCGCCTGGGTAGCCTTATGAATATTTATTGTTCAAAACGCTACCTACTGCCTAAAAACAAGCGTTTGAACAGTAGTTTTCGGACGCAATCAAGTTGATTCCATTGATCTGCCTTTCCTTTTAGCCAACAATAGCTTTGTAGATTTATGGATCACTCTCCGAAATAGATTTCCTCAAATGAGCGATGAAAAATTTTGTTTGAACTTGTCCGAGTATTCTCATATTTTGACTATAAAAAATGGAGGGAAGGAAAAATAATTATAATTTTATATTGTCGATCTATTGAAATTCCAAAATTTGACATCATGAGTCGATTTCAACCTCTTAAGAAAAGTAAGAAGCGGAAATCTACTTGAGAATGTCTTCTACCTATGGACGATGTCTTTTTTCGAACAGACATTCTATTTGGTTGGAGAATCCCAGATTGTCAAAGTCAATTATTAATCGATTAAAGTTGTTAGTGTCTGATTCTTTTTACACTTTTTAGAAAAGCTTATGAATAGATCCGAGGCTTAGAAGCAAGATTTATTGGTTGTTCGACTTGATTCCTTCCATAAGGACCCAATTGAGTTCCGAGTCTATCAGTTTGTAGAGAAACCTGGTATCACCTTTTAAAATTAAAACGTGAAATATGTTGGCAATTTTCGTTTGATTATCGATTGTGGTGCTTTGATAGATGTTCAGCAAACATTTTACAAGGTCTTTGGTGAATATCAGTTAAGAATCGATGTGAGGAGCGAGAGAGTTGATGATTTCAAGAACCTAGACTCTATAGTCACTAAGAACATTCAGTTGGTAGATCAGTATTCTTGAAAGTCCAATTGCACACGTCTAGTTGTAAAGAAGATTCTATATATTCAAAAGATCAGTTTTTAGTCTCCAGAAAACTTACTAGATGAGTTGAAGAATCCTACAGGACTGTTGCAATCTTAAATTGGGTTGGTATGCAGAAATTAGTTTAAGAAAAGCCCTAAAACACTTCATATCGAGAAGAGTTTAGTGGGTGGTCAGTTCCTTAGGGAGAAACTCCATCAGAGTTATTAGACCGTACTCAAGAACTTTTAGTCGATCGTCCTCGAGCATTTAGGCGATAGCAGCATCAGATTAACAGAATTTATCCTTGCTTTAGTGTCGTCTGGTTAAAATTATCAGTGAAGCACTCCATGCTTTTTAGGTGCAGAACAAAGGTGTTATGTCGACCATGTCTTATTATTTTTCTTCTGTAGGAGATCGTGGTGAGTTAGGTCTGGAAAGTGGGAAAAGGTGGGGTTCGAGATCAACTGAACTTTCCTTGTTGTCGAGGATGAAGTTCCCAACGGAAATGTAGGTTTAGTTGGAGTTTGGGGATATATTTATTTTGTTAATGAGGTCTTTAACAGCTTAAACAGAGTTTTCAGATGGTAATACCGAGTTTTTGAATTCATGATCCTATTATTCATTACGTTTATGCTGGCCAGTTTGTTATTCGAGCAGTTATGCCCGTTTCTTTTCGAAAATTACGCTGATCTGTTGCCTTCGACGATCTTTTCGAAAAGTTTAGCGTTTCTGTGACAGGAAGCTCATCTTTTTTTATAAGATAATGCAGTTTGAATTATATTTGTTGCTATTATAACAAATTAAAAAATGGGAAAAAAATATCCATGGAGAGTAGTACATATCAAGAATATTTCAACTAAAACTCGAGAGGTATTTAGAAATTTAGTACCTTTTTTTTAGTCTGGAGGATAGAAGGTTTTATCTTTTAACGGTTCTTGAAAACAAACAACGAGTTTCCGCTTCTTATTGCTAGTCACTGGAGATTTCAACCCAGGTTTCTCTTTGTTTCTAGTTTTTCTCAGATTTTTTAATCGTATTTTTTGAGGTTTTCGTTCTGCACGATCCGAGCATTTTTCTGATTCCAAAAATATTTTATTTCTATTTATTTTTAAACTTCCTTTTTGAGAGTTAATTAGACTGTTTGAGTCTCAAAATTAAGCTCTTTCCCTGAATAAACTTCTTATACATTTAATTTGACTCCTAAATATTTTATTTTTTTGCAAACTCTGCTGTTTTTCGGATAAAGTGAGCCGGTATCGAAGTAAAATCGGTGGTATTGGCTTTTGGTTGATTGTTATGTTTCAGTATAATTGGGGGTTTGTATTTTTGTCTTCCGAAGAATTAGTTATACATGTTTCTGTAGATGTCTTAATTCGGGGTTTCTTAGCCCTTTTACTAGCCACTTTAGCTTTAAGTTTTGTAAGATCTTGATCGGACCAACATAAACCTGTTGAGGACCTTTGTTTTAATGAACAAGACTTTTGTTTAGTTGGAATTGCTGACAACGCTGGTTTTCCTTTGTTTGTTTCCGGAGCACAGCTATTCGTGGCCAACGAACGACCCGACCTACACAAGTCTGTAGTACCTGTTTTTTTTCGAGTTCGTGGCATATTTGAGATAGTTTAATCTATCAGACTTGCAGGGATGACGGGAGTTGAGCTAAGACTAGCTGTTCTACTCCTCGATAATTTTAAGCTAGCCATCTAAAATGTAGTATAGTCCCTAGATGGGGTCAGCCTGTTTGTAAAGATACTAGTTGAAGAATAGATTTCTAATTGGACAGTTCATGTAGAACATGAGTTTTTAGAATGTTTTGCAGGGTTTTAGTAGAGGTATGTCGATGAAGTATAGAGTGTGTAGGACATGGTCGATTTTCTTTTTTATTCTGTAGATTTTGGGGAGAAAAATCTAGGGTACTTCTTTTATTTACTATTGGATGGGTTTTCCGACTTCCACCTTATTGAATTTTCTTTTGGAAATGTAGATAAACTACTCATGGTCCAGGATTCTGTTTTCGAGTCTGTCCACGATTAATGGAAGAATCTATTTGAGGGTTAAAACATCATAGAGTTTGAGTAGATCCTTGAAGTACAAAAGATCTTTGACTTCGATATAACTGAGAACTGTTTCCCTTTCCTGCTTTTTAAAAAAATCCTATTGCTTTAGTTAGTAAGAAAGTCGGGCTGCCATAGTATATTTCTGAATTCCTTATTTTTAAATGAGAAATATCGTTTCTTTCTTAAAATCATTCCCATGCTTACTTCAGTTTAATCTACAGAATTGTTTTCGTGTGAAGCCTGATGACTTTATAAAAAGAATTTTTTGCTGAGTATTATGAGGAATATTATCAGTCAATAATCATGTGATCAGTTTTGTTGTTTACATTATTTATACACAAACAATATATCTTCAGAACTTATGGAGGCACCACAGAAGCAAGTCCATCTTAGACTCACCATGGGAAAAGATAAGGATGTTACCAGTTTGATTAAAGCTCAGGCTCGAGTAGCTTCAGGGTCTGAACAAGTACGAGTTTACTGACTTAGGTGAAAGCATTGAAAGAATAAATTAATTTCCAGCACGAAATCGGATCTGACCTGATATTCACTTTCATTTTTGGTGTAGAACCGGGACGTGAAAAAGAGTGTATTAATTATATCGAAGCTGGCATCAATGCTAAGAAATAGGGAAACACCGAAAATTTATCACCGATGCAAATGTTGTTTGAAAAACCTACCAACAAAGGAACTGTCAATTATGAGTCTTTTCCGGGAAAGGTAGTCATGACTTATAAGTTCGATGGCTAGAACATTGATGATGTGGATGAAGATTTGGTGGCATTTAATAATATTAACGTTGATTTTTCGCTGGATGCTGAATTGAAGGGACATGTGGCTCATAATAATCAAAACAGAACTGCTGTCAAAATTGACTACAGCTAACTTGATATTGAGTCTGGCTATGTGTTGCCAAGTGAGATTATCGAGACGTTGGCAGGGTTTGAGCCAGAACTAGCCGAAAACCCAATGTTCAGAATGATTGGTAAAGCTAAAAAATTAGATGCTGAAATTCATACCCACTCCTTCAGGAAAATAAAACAATTTTTCGAAAAGGCAAAGTTTGGTGATAACAGTTTCGAACACCCGAACAAAGATTTTCCATACACCGTACCAGGATTGTTGAAATCGAGAGCTTAATTCGCTATTTTCTTCAAGGACAGATTGGCAGGTCACTTAAAAGTTAGTTACCACAGTGAGGAGGTGTTTTTGCGATTGATAAAAGTATACACGGTATTCTTAAACAAGGGCCTGGACATCAATTTCTGAGAATGATTTTTGTAGCAGTTCAAACAATATATCGAAAATCATTGTTATCTTTATTCCATTCAGCTCGAGACTATTCTTTTGAACTACCCATTTTACCACTCTCCTTGGATTCTTTGCGTGGACGATAGGAACAGACCTTTCCCATGCCTTACTCCATTTTTCCATTCTCCTGAGTACTGTTACCCATTTTCATAGGACATGGAGCCTTTTCCTTCCCTTCTGTTATTTTTGTACTAGCCTTCATAAACCTTTCCATCCGGCCACGTATAGGTTCCACGACCATCTTTCTTATTGGCAACCCAGTCTCCATCGTACTTTTCTCCATTTTAACTTTGGAAGACAGCATGTCCATCAACAAGGTTGTTTTTAAACTAGCCATAATAGATATTTTTTCCTTCGTAATATGTTCCTCTGCCATGGTGTTTTCCATTCAGAACTTATCCGACATACCTTGTTCCATTGGCGTAGCTGGCTTAACCAATTCCATTGGGTTTGTTGTTTTTCCATTGACCTTCGAATTGATAGCCTGTGATGCTGACATACTTGCCATGTCCGTCGGAGACATTATTTTTGATGTCGCCATCGTAATAACTGCCGTCACTTTTGATGAAACGTCCCTTTCCATTGCATCTGCCATCTTCGAAATTGCCTTCAAGAAAATCTCCATTATCAAAGTACAATTTTCCATATCCATTGGGTTTGTCATCATATTTTTCTCCGACGTACTTAGCTTATAGTTATGGGATGTAATGCTATTAATCGATTGTATCCGGATTTTTCATATATGCAGATTATGTGAGAGGTAGTTGACCGATCCGCATGCCAACTTTGTTACTGATAATGCTGGGGTTTGTTTTATTATTGATTCGGGACATATGGACTCGAGAGTAAGAAGGAGAAGAGTTAGATGACATTCCCATTTTGGAATTTATCATCATATTTTACTCCAATATCATTTGGGGGTTGTCTTAACGCAATTCATAGTTGTTTTAGTTGTTTGCAGCTCCTTCGCTTTCGCAGGCACCCATTTTCTATATAAAATATTGATGTAAATATGTATTATTGTTCGGTCTGAATATCATAAGATAAACTTTATTCTATTCACTTGTTTTTTGGTTTTATTTAGATTTACAATAAATAAAGACTGATAATTTGAAATCATTAAATGATGGAATCATTATGATTGATTCCAAATTTCGATTTCTAGATGTCGATAGGATTATGCATTTAAAATTTGCAGGCATTTTTGACCCACTTGGCGATTAAAGAGTGTATGAAGGTCCAATTGGACTCCATGAGATCTTTTTTATTGAGCAATTCACGGTGGATAAGTTGGAACTAGTGATCATGTTGTTGGTTTTTGTTTTTGAACTTTTAATAATGGTTGACATAGGTGCTGTCATTATCGACTACTATAAAGATTTCGAGATAGAATGATTAGTTGGCGTCTTTTAGAATGCTGTAGTAGACAATATTCTTGTGCAGGTTTTATTCGATACAGTAGTGGTTCCGTTGCGATGCTTCGTGGTTTCGGGGGATTGATGCGCTGGACAGTATGCTTGAGCGACTTGCAATATGTCCTTACTTTTTCAGTATGTTTTTCAAGGGGACAGGTGTTTAAAACTATATGACTACATTAGATGTTGTGTTTACTCGATAGTTATTTGGTAATTTCTTATGAATTAATATCGATGGGCACGATCCTTTCTATGTAGTGATCACCGACTTTTCTTCTGGGTTTGAGGAGAAAGTGGTCTTTGTCTATATAGAACTACTAGTCTATGTTGTGATAGTCTTCCATATACTACATTATAATCATTTTTTACGTCTTAGAAGATATGAATGGTTTGAAAACTTGATTGATCTTTCTTTTTACCCTTTAAAAAGTACTTTTAAGCTATTTTTTTCCCGTAAACTTAGCTAAAATCATCTGCCGAGTTCATAAAAGCTTCTTCCATCTTATCAGCAGATTTCAATTTGTAGATGTTGGCCTCAAGTATGCCTTTAAGAACCGAAGATTTTCGAAGGATGAGTACACAGATTCCAAAGTTGAATTTGATTTTTTTCAAAAAATGTATATTCTTTTTGGCCTGAGTTCTAAGGTATATATTAATGACGAATCTCCTTAGTCTATTCTGCTGTATCTATGGTTGCTTCAACGCTATTAGTCTTTGTTACTATTCGTAGACAGCGATCGCTTGCCCCATTTCCAAATTGAAGGTGTCACTGGCTTCAACGGTGGTGCTTGAATTTTAAATATATCCTATATTTTAGCAGAGTTTCCAGTATTTTTTCGGATACAGTAATTTAATCTTGTGCTGCCGGAGACCGAGACACTCGATAAAAACTTAAAAAACGTCTTCATTTTATTTGCAAATGTTTTTTTGTGAGATAGGGTGGTTAATCACGTCTAGCAATTTTTCTTTGGAGTATTCTTCGATATTTTTTGCGATACAGGTAACACGAATCATTGTTTTAGAATTGTATAGATTATGAATTTGAAGGCTATTTTGTATTTTTCTTTTGATTGAAGCATATTTATCAGACTAAATTTTCATTTTGACAAAACTTTGTATTTTAACAATTTTTGAGAGGTGATTTTGAAATGGTATGAGTTTGACGCACTTTTTTTTCCTAAGCAGAATAATTTTGTTTGCAAAGTATTCGTTCAAATCGAACTGACCAGAAGAGGGGATAGCATCGATAGCAATGAAGTTCAGTCTGCTATTGGTATTGGTTTTGATGGTTTATATGACAACTTAGTTGAGTGAGCCTTTGTTTTTAACAGTGATGAGGACGTCGAGTTCGATTCCGTCCAGTTGCGTTTCTTATTTATCTTGAAAGAGACGATCGTTGTATTTTAGTTCGTGGAAATGACTGATTTTCATGACTTTGAAAAAAAGCATCATTTTTCTGTGTTTCATCATATGGACCTTGAATTGTAGCTTTTTGACGGATGTCATGACCTTGTAGTAGTTTTCCTGGAGGTAACTTTGCAAAGAGCATATCTTACTCTTGTTTTTCAGGATCACGAGCTGAAATATTAGAGTATGGATACGTCCAGAATTGGGTTGTCAGGGTTTATTTACAGTGGAATCTATTGCTCCAAGGGATTGTAGGAGTATAATAGACTGAATGAAGGCTTTCCTTCGATATTGTAGAATTAGACATCAATTTTTTATAGAGAGATTTGTTTGATGGCGAGTATGGCCTTTTGATCCTAAAAAGTTATTCGAAACGTGTCGATAATGCAACTCAGGGTCTTTTTGATGAAAAAAACTAGTTCCATTCTGAGGATGATTCTTCCCATCAGTTTGTATTTAGAAATTCCTCCTAGCACTTTGGCTTGTCTATAGATTCTTTGGTATGCAAATCCGTGAAGATACCTTGATATGGCGGAATGCTGAGATTGAACGAGTGGAAATTACTTCTCAATGTCGATGGCCTGGCGGGCGTAGATGTAACCTTTTTACTTATTGATTTTATTGAGTTGTAGCTAAGCGGATAGTTGGTTTTGCTTGATTCCCATTTTTATGACCTGGAAGATTAAAAAAGATGGGTACTTTCTGTCGTTCCTGGTACTACTGAGCTTTGAGTTTTTAGGTTATCTGACTGACCTATTTGCGATGCTGGAGATAGAAATTCTTTTTTTAGTGGAGTGTTTTTTCGATTTTTTAATGTTATTTCCGGAGCTGCTGAACTTAGCGACGGTTTTTTATGATGTTTTTGTCACGGAGGTTGTTTACTGTGAGACTTTCTGACTATTTTTGGAATTGGAACCTCAATGGAAAATAGATCTTATCCATCCTGTTTTCCATTTTATAGTTTCTATAATTTATGCTAGTTCACGGATTATTACTAAATCGATAGACGGAATACATTATCAACCTTGATTTTGCCTTTCAATATCTTATTTTGCTGTTGCTCACTTTTTTTATCTAGGAAATGTGCCTTTAAGCAAGTTCGGAAACACTTTCTTCGATGGAACTTTGATCCTCGGTCTTCATATGCTAATACGGCCCTTTTCCAAAATCGTATTTTTTGGGAAGGAAAATACCATCGTCTAATACTTTTATATCCGTTCCCAGACAAGTTGCAAATATTCCGCAGGCCAGTCCGAGGAGGCCTCCAATTACCCCAGAAATAACTCCATATGCAATCAGGATAATTGAGTCAAAGAAATTATTATAGGTGTATGTCACCGTTCCAAAGGTTTCCACTCTGTTTGCCGTTGTATAAGCTGCTACTATCGCTGGTGCTACTATAATAGATCCGAAAAATGCACTGGTCACATAAAGCGTTACCAAACCATTGCTATCGTATATTTTATGGCGGTTAGTCCATGGATGGATATATATTGACCACAAAGTTGATATAAACCCTGCGATTACTCCTAAACTCACTGCTACTCCAATATTATCAATCAAACCTCCCAATGTGCCGCTAAATATCGCCCCTGAAATGACACCATAGACACTTTATCGAATACCAATGTATCCTCTAATGAGTGCACTTAAAGCGAAAGAAGATACCACACTGCCTGTTAAACTTATAAATACATTTACTGACCCACTGTTTAATACTCTACGAGGAGTCAGTTGACCTAAGTAAGCAAAAAGACTGAAAATAATAGCTGTCCCCATCATAGTCCAAAGTAGGGTTTGACCATCTGTGATATGTCTGCTACTTTTTTTCGTAATTTTCAATTTACAAGACATAATAAATGACAATCCTAGACCAAACATAGCACCAAATAGGAATACAGTTGTGGTTCCATACTCGTCAAAAATCAGGAATTCTGTCTGATTCCAGGAGAGAGTTTCAACAATATGAATAATCACAGAATAAGAAAGACTCCATCCGAAGTTAAAGACAAGTGAAGAATAAGCAAAGACTACAAAGTTGAGTCTCCCTATAGATCCATGAAGTGCAACGATCATTGATATTGAGGCTGCTAGTGCTATTCTCATAACATAGAAAGAGGGTTGAACGGGAATTTGCATATTATAGAGACGGTACTAGTTATTTCGAGGGTTTGTTACAGTCGAAGAGTTATTCCCAAAGCCATTAGTGATCGCATTAAACCAGAATTTGTGAATCAATGGGGTCATAAGACTGTTAAGTAGAACAATATATATAACGTTGATGATAACAGTCCAGGTGCATCTTGTGAAGTAGTTGAGGAGCATACCAAAACCAGCGACTGTTAATATGGCCATAAGAAAGTACTCCATAGGAATAGGAGCCGAAGTAGTTAAGCTAGCGACAAAATTGAGGTTGAAGAATCTGGATAAGAATCCGTAAATAAAAATGAAGGCGATGAGTAAGGCAATCATTGCAGCTACGATATAGTCACTCCTCTAGAATTGCCATTTATTGTTTGCTTAATTTTCTTTGTTGTTCTAGGACGAGCCTGCTAGTTAATGTTAGTGTTAGTGCTAATTCATTTTATTAATATAAAATATACGGGATAGGGAAGTTGTGATAAATGGTGTAACGGTTTTGAATTTCATGCAATTATTTTACTGTAGAAATTATGCTGGTATGAAGAGGAAAGAGTCAGTGCTTGGAGAGTTTTGACTTGGACGGGGAGGACGATTGAGAGAACTCTACGCCAATTAATTTGAGTTGATCCTTTAGTTGGATTTTTTAAACATTCTTAAGACCGTCGAAAATGTTGTCGTTCAAGGTTAGCATTGGTGCATCGGGAGATTCAAGTTTGACTACTTTTTTTTTCTTGGTG
>JAOWAT010017127.1:0-12355 GCA_028571025.1 Longipedia americana | reverse complement strand
GGTGACTCTGAAAATGGAGATGGACGGGAGCTCAATGCTGACTAGTAAGAGATGATCTAACACTAATGACCCTGAAACAAAAATCCTATTGTGCAAACTTTAGGTGCACCCATGATTGTGGGTGTTTGATTTATCTATCTATCTATCTATATTTTGATAATCTTGATATTTAAACATAACGACCAGAAATTCAATGGGTGTCAATGACTCAGTCCCAACTTCGTCTGAACTCATCCAATAACAAGAAAACCAAGCGAGAACTAAATGCAACCATTTTAATCACTACTTCAGAGATCATACTCAATTAACTTTTGCAGGTGAATAGAAAACCAAGAGAATGTTACTCAGAAGACATATAATACTGCAAAGTCATAAAGAACTTGAAGATCTATATTAAAGCTATCATTCCATTGATCGCAAGCCTTTCAATATAATATACCCCGTTCAAATAGCCCAATGGAACGGACAAGGCAGTTCAAGATCTTGCGTGCTAGCGAATTCTTAGACTCATAAGTTATGTTCTCAATCATCAGTAGCAAGTGTTTATTTTGACCCTTTCCTCAATAATTTATCACATTTTTGCCTTTCAAAGACCTAGAAAGATTTTCGACGTTTGAGGAAAAACAAAAGAAAAATAAAGTCTAAGAGTGATTGTCCGTAGTAACACCATGGTCTCTAAGAACATCAAATCTGGTTCATTCTGAACTAACTAAGTCACTCTTTACAAATTCTTAAGAACAATAGACACTTTCACTGGAATATTTCGCCATAGACAATTTTCTATAATAAAAACTAGAATTGGTTCCTTCACGATAGCTACTTTGTAATTGGACCCAACCATCAGAGTAAGTCATGTCTTAACAAAGAGGTTTCCTTTAGTACAAATTTAAACTGATGAATTTTCCTTAGAAATAATCCTTACAGAGCAGTATTTCATCAAATGCTGGCAAGCCAACCTCTACCCTCATGAGTCCAGAAGTTAGCAGGATTCTTGAGAAAAACCACCTCGTCGATATTGCCATGGGATAGGCAGAAGATGTCTATGGTCTCGGCTATTCGTTATTTTTCGCTATGGGAGGCGGGAGAAAGGTTTTTCTCTAAAGAAACGAAACTAAAAAATACGAAACTACACTAGAACTCGCAAAAAGAATGACCAACAAATATAGCGAAGAGCTAATAAAAACAATACTCTGCATGATCGAGCCTAATTAAATGCAAAGAGTCAGTATTAGCAAGCTGCGGGAAAAGCTAAGACCACTTTAAAAATAAATAATAAAATAATCTGTAAATTATTCAAGGGGCAACTAACAACGTGAAGACGACTCATAGATATATTAAAACATACAAACCAACCTGGTTCCGACTAGAACCAACACTCTAAACCACAATCAGTCCGTAAACCAGTTTTATATACCGGAGAGTCCAAGCACGATTCAGAACGCGGGAACCATGGAACACTTCAAAAATAGTCCCCGAATCTTCAACACTCACAGCATTGCGAGTCTGTCGCCTCTTCATCAATTTCTAGATCCAAATAACAACATCCTAAAGGTTGAAAACAGAACAATAGAAAACCAGCCCCTCGGAGGAACAAGAGTCTAATAAGCACGACAAATTTCCACTGTAACGATGATGTCCCATCTCGATAACCCACATCGAACCAATCGAACTTTTTCCGACGCCAATCTTATTCACTTACCATCAAACAATCGTCTCATATATAGCAAAGGTCCATTATTGAATAAGCGAAATACTGAACAAAACGATACTGAAAGGAGGAATCAGATTATGAGATCTCCAGATTATTAGATTTCTCGATACGTTAGTCAAAGAAAAATAAATTCTCTCAATAAACACAATCTTTGATTATTTAAATAAATATTAAATATTTTCTACAGTTATGAAAACACGACCTTCATCGGAATCCTAATTAACTTTGCACGAAATCTGCCATCCACGAGAAGAAAAAACTTTTGAAAAATCAAAATCAAACTACAAAGTTCATTCAGAAAATGATTATTCGTTCGCATTCCGATCAACAGTTTTAATAATTACCCATTTAGATAAATAAACAGATAGGTAGATAATTTGCTCTAAATATTCAACTTTTGGACACCGCCCAAAAATCTATTATGAATTTACCCATTTACACTTTGATCAATGTTTGCGAGTGCTTATAAGTGTAATTGTTCTGTAAAAAAAAGCATTTTATTAATTATCTGCTTACAGTTAAATTCAAATGGGAGCACAAACCCCCCAATCGATAGTTTAATTACCTTCTGAGCCTATTGATCACAAACATTTTGGCCCACTGATTAAAATGTCAGGCTAGCAATTTCAGCAGCCAGTTTTGATGAAAACTCATCATTTTGGAGATCCCCTAACTTTTTACGAATACTTCTCAAGAGTTCAAAATCGAGCAAAAAGATTTCCAAAACACCCTCACATTCTTGAAATCTAACGATTATAAAAATAATAGTGCCAATAATTATGCAGTTATATCGGAAAAGTTCAAATCTGCTTTGAAAATTATGACTTCGACATCAACGAACTCATTGAAAAGAAAATGAAGGAGAAAAGACATTTCTCAGAGCAGTAAATAATTCTGTTTTTGAAAAAAACTACAGAAGCTCTTGTAACCCTCCATGATAATGGTCTCAAGTGTGCGCACGTTGATGGTAAATCCATAGTAGTCTGCATGGAGAATCACAACTAAAATTGCTAAGGAGAATAGTGTAAGACTTATTAGGCCTTAGAAAAAGCTAAAATAAAGGTGGCGGACGGGATAATTTTGGCGCAAAATGGCAATATGTACCACAGAGTTATGTCTTTAATGGAAAAGGTAAAACATGAAAAAGGGGATACAATATAATAAGAAAAGGATTTCCTTCTAAAAGGACTGTATCTCTCACCAGAACTTCTTCATGATCTTAAAGTAGGAAACCCGTAACCTTGCTATAACTTCTCACCGAAATGCGATGTGTTCAGTCTAGGAATGCTCGCGATTTCGATGTGCTGCCTCGAAAAACTTGATTCATACTATAACTACCATCCAAACTCACTGTCCATGGACTACGAATCCCTAGTCTACAGAATGAGTCGAATGATCTATTCAACAGAACTAAAAAAACTCTTGGCTCAAATGGTAGAAAACGATCCTTAATAAAGAGTCGGTTTTGTAACTCTTCAAGAGAAAATAAATCGCCTTTTGGGTGAATGCGAAAGAAGAAATGGATTTGTTAGCAATTTGAGCTCAAGATAAAAAAATAATGAAGGCCGAGCCCGTTCTAGCAGTACAAGAATACTGAGTGAAATCCTAACATCTACCCAAACAAGCAGAAAACATGAAACAAGTAGAAAGAAACTTCATAGTGTGGAAGCAGCTAACGCAAAATCGTCAGTGACAAAATCCATGATCAAAAGTAGTACAGTTTCAATGAAATCACACCAGTAAAATCTTTCAAAACCATATGGTGCAAATATTTCCAACTATCACACAAACTCTCTAATTGCCAAAAATTCTCGCTAAAACGGCTCTCCTCAATAAACTCAATCGATCTTGCACACCTGTGCAGCTGGCAACATTCCTGCGAGAAAAAGTCACATCTAAACGATCACGTGCTAGAACAATGACAGCAATGTAAATCTGCTCAAAAATATTGTTCGAAGAAAAATTGCTGCGAGCAAGGATATAAATAAATCCACTGCTGAGTCACATCAGCCACAGATAAAGTCTCAAGTCATCTAATATAAACGAGAAAGACCTTCACTATCGAGCAATGTGTCCGTTAAACCTTACTTTAGCAGAGAAATTAGTTCCAATGATCAGCAAGAGGTTTTAAATCATGAAAATAAGGAAAACAAACAGGTCCTAGTAAATAAAGTGAGCTATATGGACAAATTGAAATCATTTCACAGTTCTGAATTGTAAAAAATAAACCGTCTCCGAGAGAAATAAAGATCTTGTTTTTGTTAGAATGTCGATACGAGACCAACAAAAATTTTTTTCGATCACTATGCCAATCCTAAGAGGGAAACCTCAGAAATAAAAGCTAGCTATCAAGTTCAAAGACCCTTTGAATAAATTGACAAGGACCCTAATTTTGTAAAACTTAGCAATGCAAATCAGGATATTTGTTAGCTATAATTTCGAAGAAACTACATGAGTAAAAGCCGGCAATAATAGTCATTTATTTAAAAATGTCCCCAAAAGAATCAGTAATTTAAAATCTACAAAGAGTATAGATAAAATTACGAAAGTAAAAAGCAAACCTATGTATCATTTGATCGCAATGTCCCTATGAAACCAAGATAGATTTTCTCTGACGATCTTAATCTTGAATCTTCAATCCACAAGTGCTCTTTCAACTCAGGTAATCACGTATAAAGCTTCATCAGTCATCCAGACGACTAATCTTAAATTTTAACGACCACAAACTAACTGGAAATGCTCGGAGCTTCCGATAGCAAACCCACCCCCATGAAACCTTTCGAAATTCTTAATGGATAGTACGAAAAATCGAAAACTGGAACGTTCGATCATATCCGTCATTATAGAGAGACTTAATCTATCTAAAAATCCACAGCTGGAGAAAGTGCATCTTGTGCACCATATCGTTAGATAAATCTATTTTCCGAGAAATAGAAAAATACTTCTTAAAAGCTGTCACAGTTTCAGAATGTTCACTCAATGATCAAAGATAAAATCGAACGAAAATAGGGTTCGCCATCTCCTATCTAATTGTCTAGAAGACCATTTTCTAAGTCGAAGTCTAAAAGAGTACTAAACGCTTACTTAGAAAATGAATAAGACAGAAACAATCAATAACATTCTTATATGAATACTGGCTCAATGAGTAAGTAAAAAAATATTCGTAATTTAAATAACAACACTTGCATTCCCAAATAAATTCGAATCAGCTTAAACAATATGTACAGAACGACTCAATCTATCAGCAGCTCTTAAGAAAAAAATAGGAGCGACGAAAAACAGTCGGTTTTATAAGAACGCTAAAAATGTCAGACCATGAGTGGGTCAAAAAACAAGGAGTATACTAAAATTTCATTAGATAATGGGTGCTTTTATGAGGGATAAAGAGATGAACACAGTTAATTCGAAGGAAACGGAGCCTTATATGATTAATTCAAACGAATAATTTACAGCGGTTCATGGCATAGAGGAAAGTATCATGGTTTTGGATAGCTTCATGTTTACGGTATCGACCAGTTTAATCCTGCATCGTACTCAAACTTGAATTAAGTTCCTTGGAAGAAATATGAAGGAGAGTTTAAAAATGGTAAATTGAATGGTTTTGGCATCGTTTACTATCCAAATGGGTAAAAATTTTCAGGATGCTCAAATAATGGGGTTTTTTAGGGATATGGGTGTTTTTACGATAAATAAGGGAGAATGGTGAGTGGGCTTTGGAAAAATAACTTCTTTGTGAAACACTGAAATTTGTTTATAATTGGCTGAGCCTGTGTTTTTGTAGTTAACTGTATAATTTACAATTCGAATTTTGATCTTACTATAGATAAACCTATTTTTTCTGATAAATAGCTATGAACGAGTTAAGAGTTAGAAAGCTACGCTTCATAATAAAATTCCTACTACTACTACAGTCATCGATTGCTTTAAGATAAAGTTAACAATCTGTATAGCACGGAGAAAAGCTTAACGGGGAAAAGATAAAAAACTCAAATGGTATCACGTCTATGGATGTATAATTTAGTTCAGAAGAGTATACCAAACAGCGGCATCTACAATAATCTACCATCACGATCAGCAGTCTCTCTATATCTCCAATTCAACCTGCTGTCGTTGCTCAGACGAGTTCATATGAAATAAGTTTCTCGTCATCGGTCAATATCATTAATTCCCACGTGATTTTGTTGGAATTACCACCGTAGATAGAGTTTCTGGATAGCATAACTTGCCGAGTTGAAACGTAATTCTCCCCCTGTGAACTTATCACAGTCACACACCGAATCAATATAACATTACTTCCACCGGCTTTGAATCAACCAACTTTAACAATCAGACTTGATTCTTTGCGAAATCCGCCCAAAACCAATCCTCTCAATGGTAATCTTCGAATTTTTGTCCATGAGAGAGGCTCAAACAGTCTTCTTGGTTCTGGAGAAGAAGCAATAACAATTGAAAATGCATATCAGTCAGCAGCCAGCTTGACGGCAACTGTGTCATCTACCTCAGATATTGTCAATGAATCACCAGTTGGAATGATTTTTCTGGTCAGATTGGACGTTCCACTCGATGCTCTAGGAGTTTTTACAATTACAACTTCGAACATTGATGTTGATGTGAATGCGTCTCCAGGCTGTCTGATCGATAGCTCTTTTATGCTATGCAACTCAGTGAGCACCGGAGCCAACACTGCATTAATAAATATTACGAGTATAAATTCGCTTCCTAGATCCACCCCGATCAATATAACAATACAAAGCATCTTTAGAAATCCTCCAACAACTTAGCCGGTAGCACTATTCTCACTAGCCACCTCCTTCTAGCAATTTCCAATATAGACAATTTCATCGCCCATTACCCCAGTAATATCTACACCAGCTCAATTTCTCATATTCTCAATCTCTAGATCGAATTAACAAAATTCTAGGAATGCAGACTACACTTTTCAGTTCAGACAATCAGCCCCTTTCAGTCCAGGGGTCAATACTATATTGATATCAATTCCAAACGAATTAATCATGACCCATGCTTTTTGCGACAACTGTATAATCAGCATCGCAGACAGTACTGTATCATTTAATCTTTAACTCGATGATACTTTGATTAGCAGTCCTACTGGCATATACAGTCTGCTAATTAATGATATTACAAATCCTCCAACAACATAGCTATTCGGAAATTTCATTGCATAATCTCGGAGAAACTTCGAATTTTGGTACTGTCGAACTCAATCCAGTCAACAGTTTGCTAACACCATTCCAGCAAACTTTTAAACCGCTCTCGGAACATATTCCTCGTTTACATACGGTAGCGTTAATTCTTTAACAATATCGTTCTCAGTCACCAGTCTTACTGGTTACTTGATTGTTACTCTCCCCTCGACTTTCACTACCACGATGGGTTTGGTTTGCTCAAATTCAGTTGGATTTGCACCAGTCTGCACATCCACTATGAATCAAGATGGAACAGTCAATGTAAGAATACGAAATCTTACCCCAACCCCAGTTATAAAGTCTTTTACATTATAAACATTCACTAATCCCAAATCTTAAGTATTTGACCACGCAAGCATTGTCAGCTACACAGAGCAAAACCACATAATTGAAAGATTCGACATCCCAATCTGGGGAATCATTTGCGCAATGCCATGCAGATAGTGTTTACCAACAAATATGTATTCCTGCTCTTCCTGCTACACAGACACATCTATTACGATTTCAATCTTTTTCGATTCCACTAATTCTTTATGCAAAACCTAGTGCTCAAGGAATCAATTTCGCAATGATGCTCAGAATTTGTGCGAACCATGTTCGATTTCTTGTCAATAATGTGAAAGTGGAGTCGACTTATGTTCAAAGTGCTTCAGTGGCACATTCCTATTCGAAGAAAGCTCAACCTGTTTAAACTAATGTCCCAATCGATTCTATCCTAATAGCGTCTAGCAGAAATGTTTTAGCTGTCAAAGTCCATGCGTGTAGTGTACTTCTCTAAACCAATGCACTTCTTGTGTTGCAACACATTACTTCCACAACAACTAGTGTATCTAAGCTTGCCCAGTAGACACAACAATTCCAGATCTGCCAAACCAACAATGTTTGGCTTGCGACGCAGTCTGTTTTACTTGTTCAATGGTCACTAGTAACTGCACAAGCTGTTCAGTAGATGCTTTTTTTCATTAAGGAAATTGTTTGGCAGCCTGTCCAGCACCACTTTTAATTAGTCTAGGTCAGTGTGTCACTGACTGCAGTCCTGTATGCACAACATGCTAAATAATCGCAGATAACTGTACATCCTGTGATACTGCTTTGTACTTTTACACTGGTGAACCAAAATGGAGATGTCTAGCGAATTGTCCTTAATTATTCTATTAGAACACAAATAACGAAGGAATCAGAATTTGCTCTCCCTGTGCTGATTTAAACATCGGCTGCTCCAATTGTTCTGATGCAGCAAATTGCCATAATTGCAATTCCGGGTTTATCCTTTACGATTCGTCGATTTGTCTTGACAATATCATTCCTGGGTACGCAAATGTATCAGGAATCGCATTTCCTTGCACTGGTGACTGCTAAACTTGTGAGACTTTCCCTTACAATTGCCTGACATGCAGATCTCCCACCTTACTTCATAATTAATTGTGCGTTTCTTTTTGTCCTAACTCCCACTATGAGTCAATGGGATCGTGTACTCGTTGTATCAACGATTGCGATACTTGTAGTAGCTAAACTCATTGTTTAAGCTGCGTGATCAATAGATTCCTTTTTACAGCTGACAACACATGCCAAATTGCATGTCCTGACTAATTCTTCGGGGACAGTTCTGCCAAATTGTGCAGGAGTTGTGTGTAGCCTTGTTTACAATGCCAATCTTAAAGTAATTGCACTAATTGTCAACCAGGATTCTTCTTCTTTTAGAACACCTGCCTTGACTAGACAAGTTGTCCTCCTCGTTACATTCCGATAACTACTTCTCAAAGCTGCCAAATGTGTTCTGACCCTTGTCGAGAGTGTGTAGATTAAGTGACAAAGTGCATCAATTGCTTAAATCCGTACATTTTTTTCAGTTAGGATAATTCCTGCCTTTTAACCTGTCCAATTGGTTTCATTATTGATCGTTTCTCACAAACTTGCACTAATTGCACTCTACCCTGCCTCACATGTTCTCAGACTTAATGTTTTGAATGTACCAATGGATATAAACTGTACCAACATCGATGTATCTCCTAGTGTCCAACTGACCACTATCCCGGATTAGACAACAGCAACACTCAGAATGGAACGCAATGCTTAAGATGTCCTTCTCAATGTCTCTAATGTCTAAATTCGACTTTTTGCAAAAATTGTACGACACTTTACTGGCAATTATCGGCGGGGTAGTGTGTACAAAACTGCCCTTAAACTCATGCAGTTCTAAATATTACAAATCGGTCTTGTCAAAGATGTAGCGCTCAAAACTGTTCAACTTGCAGACCTACCGATGAGTGCATATCGTGCATGCTGGATCTTATCCTTTTCAATGCTACTTGTGTTTAATAGTGCCCTTTTAACTACACTTACGACAACCAAACACTCACATGCCAACTTGACCCAGTTATATCGTAGCCTGATTCTAATTCCACATTAGTCTAAAATGATCCAATCAACTATCCCATCATTCTCACTCAACTTTCTTCACCAGTGCCAATGATACTCACTATCACTATGACTTTTATGGTTATAATTGCAAGTATGATTAAGCTAGTTAGAAATCAGATCATGTTCTTTGGAGTGCTGGCAGGACTGATCGGAGTCATCTAAACTGGTGCCTTTGGGCTTGCTATCTATGTTCACTTCCTGTATGTTAGTGGGACACTAATCTACTACAAATAAGCATTACTCGAACCCTATGAAATAGTGATGATGAGCTGTTTCTTGTGGTTTCTATTGCTTAATTGTTTAGCTGTTCTTCTTTCCCTTATCACGCTGAATCCAGCAAAAGATGACTCTTATCGCTTTTGGTATCGAAGATCTTCAAAAGGTGAAAAGCTTGTTTCATTTGTACTCCACCTATTGACATTCATAAATTTCAAGTTTCAGCATCTTCTATATAGCAATCTCTCAGCTCCAAACATCAAATTAGACTCAATCTACAAACTAAGATATCTGTCTGTAGTTAGTGGTCTAAGCGTAGTGACAGTTATTGGGTATGAGGTATGCGTTTTTACACTAGCCATGAGAGAAAGCGAAAATCTTTTATTTTGGATAGATATTGGCGTTGTTGCTTTCGCTGGAACAATAATTGCCTTGCTGGCTCTAAAGAGAGAGGTATAGTTCTTCGAAGACAAATCGTCAGATTTGCCGATGCATAAAAAGATGATTGGAACAGATTGGTTGGACCACAAACCTATCAAGGGTTAAAGCGATTCTGATAGTTATTATGAAAAATTCAGTAGACACTGCAGTGATGATTTGAGCAATGTTCGTTAGGTTTGCAATAAGAGTATCCCTTCAAGTTCAAATAGAAGTTTTGGATCTGAAAGATCGATGCTAAAAGCGTTTCCTTCCTCATTGTCTCCTCAATCAGTAAAAATGAAATAACTAGAATCCGACCAATCGGACTCTTAAATATTGCCCCCCAGTAGAAAAAGGGAGTCTGTCCCAAGCAAACAGTTGTCAGTTTCAAGTGCAAGTAGTGCCAATCGGGATATCAGTCTACAATGCTCAATTTTGACCAGTGGCATCGTTGTTTCCGAAACATCAGGAAACTTCTAAAATCAATAGCATTTTGTAGTAGATTATGAATACGATGATAATTACGATTTAGGCCTTCATGGCTCGTAAATGGTGAACATGGGCAGTCTTGAAGAAGCTTAAAGAGTGTCAAACGACCATAGTTAGGATTTCTCAAATCAAGCCCAACTCAGTATAAATAGATCCCAAATTGAAGATATTTCTGTATCTAAATTTGAGAATTAAAAAAACTAGGATCGCAATCTCAATCAGTAAGAAATGAAGTAACTCACGGCAAATGACTGGCTCGCTAACTAAATGCAAAAGTAAGTGTCTATAAACGTACTGTCCAAGAACAAAATGCGAAAACACCCAGAAAGCAGCAATATGTTCGATAAGTAAACTCATGGGGATTGCAACTTTTAAAGCGAATCCAAAAGCAGAGAAAAAACAAAAAAATTAAGTCATAAGATAGCTTAGTTACCATCCAATGTCTAATCACGATTAAGCGATCACAAAATCGTCCAAAAAAACGGCAAGCAACTAAAATTTGTGGAAATTCCAGGCTAAACCGATCAAAACTCGACTACTAGATTTAATCTAAATGCATAGTATGCAAAATAACAAAAGCACAGCAATCTTTCGGTTAAAATGTTTCAAAACTCCAAAGAGTTAGGACTATAAAATGCCTAATCCAAACTGCAAGAAAACCTTATAAAAGTCGAGGAAAGTGGCGAGTATTCATATTAATCGCAAAAAAAATCGTAAGCTAAGCAAATAAGAAATGCAGGTCGCGAAATACATTAATAGCGATAGAATTCTAAAAACGTTGAATATTGCATCACATAAAAGAACAATTTTGGAAATGTGGGGAAAATTAAGTACGAATAGGATGAAAACACTAGTAAATAGTTTGAGATTAGCGAACTAAGCAACCATTTAGGTTCTGCTTCACAGGATAGTTCAAAGAGCTAATAAATATATTTGTAGAGTGGAGAAGAGCAACATTGTTAGGATGTGATATAGGTATAAAGCAGAAGTCGAACAAATGTTGAGCTTTTCCAAGCTGCAAGTGGCTAAGATTAATACACGAGTAAGTCTTCAGAATTCGAGAAAATACTTGAATAGAATGTCTCTATTCGCGAACATATCAATTCAAATTCCTCGCAAAAATAGAAAGTGAGATAAACTAATTCTTAATAATAGGAGTAAGAATAAGACTTCTTGCATCAAGATTCTCGGCTGATCAATTATTCAGGAAGCGAAGCCAGCAATCACTTTGGTTCGATTTACCTCTCCTAAAATCAATCTTCAGTCCAATAAACTTAATCCGATAAGTAAGAAAAAAACATAAATAACAGTCAAATCGACGATAATTTCTCGAACGATAGCAGAAAATCGTATTCAGATTAGGTTCGTTGGAAATAGCTATTGGAAAATGATTGTTCAAATCAATGCAGTTCACTGCAAAAAAGTAAACTATTCGCCGACCAATCCTAAATTTTGAAGCATAATTCACTAATCGCCAAAAATGACTCCTAAATCAGCGATAAAAGCGTTAAATTAAATAGAAATTCAAGTCTATTCATGTAAATGTAACGATTCGAGCAAAATAACTCAGAAATTTCATCAATTTCCTCTCACACAAATCAAAGAGGATAAAAGAATGACTCATAACTTATATAGCTATACGCTGGTATTGAAAAGCAATAGGTGAAAAAGATCGACGAAGAGCCATAGTAAAGCCCCTCCTCGGAGGATCAGCACTAAGACGATGTCTAGTCTATCTATCAGTAGTCATAAAGTCATCATGACCTTTCAAAGCAAAGTCAAGTTGGAAAGGATCAAAATATTCTTGCTCAAGAAAAAATTCCGCCAAAAACTGTAACTCCAGAATAGGAATAGCTAGCTTTAAAAAAATAAAAATAGAGGGAAGGAAGCT
>JAOWAT010017016.1:0-12360 GCA_028571025.1 Longipedia americana | reverse complement strand
GTCTCAAAAAATAAGCATATGCTAAGCATATTTTGAGCCTCAAATTGCCAAAAAAATAAGCATATCCGAGGCTGGCCAATTTTACACTATGCTTATAAAAAAATTAGTGTAACTAACTTTCTATTGAAAAAGTTTTTTAAGAAACTTTGAAGCCTTATCTCTTTTAGTCTCTTTATGGACCTTTCAGCGCTTACAGTTTAGAGGTGAAAAATGTAAAAGTAAATGTACATGAAAACTTATCTGAGGAAGACGTTTTACGTTCAAATTCATGAAAATAGCTGTTTTGAACTTGCTGATACCATTTTGGAGCATCCTGGGGTCAGTGGGAAGTCAAATGTGCACCTGGGTTTAAAGTGCTTTGGAGGGTTTATAAATCATCCAGCAAATTAACTGAAAATGGGTGGCAAATATATCCTTAATCATCTCTTGAGTGTGCAAATCTTGTGTCGGCTGTTTTCACCAAATGGGTAAATTCTTGGTAAAATTTTGATTTCTACCAAGCAAAGACAGCAAGATTTTAACATATATGTGCCAATAATTCCAGAATGACCTTCTTTACTAATTCTTATGAAGTAAACTTTTGGGCCGAATAGCTAACACACATATTTTTAAGCAGCTGATGACTGAATAATTTCGGAAATGAGTCTGACGTTAATACCAAAGCAACTACTGAACCAATTTCAAAAATCTAAAGTTCTTTGGCTGTAAAAATGAATTCGTTCAGTGTTTACCTATCTCAAAAAAGAAAACAACCCTTTATATGTCTGTATCATGCCTCTGAAGTTGGAGGTATTTTTTGAAAAGTGGAAATTGCTCAGAGCCTCACCTGGGCTTTTCTGTTGAGAGTAGAAGTAAAGTTGACCCATGAAAAATTTTTATAGGAAATTCACTCACGATCCTATGTCTTAAATTATCTCAAATCACTGTAGCAGGCTTTTTTTGCCAAAATTTTGGCAAAACTCAGCGCCAAAACTCAGCGTAATTTTGGAAGAACTCACCAACAATTTTGTGAAACCTAAAAATATAAAATCTTTAGAAAATGGCGTTTTCTAAAAAGTCTTAAAACTCGGTATTCTAGGCTAAAAGGCTCAAATTTTTGGTGAATTTGGAAGAAAAGTGCTACATTTTTATTTACTATCAAGGTACAAAGCACTTTTGTGAGAAAACTGGTGATTTATTTACTTATTCTTTTGAAAAAAGTTTAGAAAATACAAAAACTCAAACAAAATTTTGAGAAACTCAGAAATTTTTCAGAAACTCAGCTCCAAAAATGCACAAACTCCAAAATATAAAATTTTTAGAAATTGAGTATTTCTAAAACTTAGGCAAAAAAGCCTGTGTAGTTATTTCTCAATTAATTTGGAAAGATGGAGAGTGCTAACTGTCAAAGAAATTACTGTTCTTTTCCATAGGAATTTGTTTTGAAACAATTCACAAAACCTCTCTTTTTTTCTTGTGACAAGTAATATATCATACCCTTCAAAGCCAAAACACAAAGGCAAATTAATTCAATTTATCTCACAACCTTTCTTACACAACACTTATTCTCTGAGACTTATTGAGCATGATATTCAATGACAGGACTTTTTTTTCTATTTCTGCAACCCTTTTCTGCAAGATTCAGGATCTCTTTTCAATTCGTTCAAATTGCAATTAACAACCTATGTGTAAATTGTATTTTTATATTTGAAATGATAGTCCAAGGTACAAAGAGTAACCTCTATTACTGAATATTTCTTAAAATTTTTATACATAAGATTACTGTAAACAATCAAAAATTTGATAGCGCCATCTATAAAAATTTGATAGCTTATGGTAATTATATGATGTGAAATTTAAAAAAAATCAATAATAGAGTGGACTCTTTGTACCTTGGACTGCCAATTCAAATTTTAAAGAACAATAGCTCTTACCAAAATTTAGCAAATTGGCCCAAAAGTTTTCTTCATAAGAATTAGCAAAGAAGGTCATTTCTGGAATCATGGGCACATATTTAATTTCTCTTCCAGTCTTCAATTTCCTTTTCAAAATGGAAAGTTGGAAACAAGCAGAGCCAAAATGTTGAATTCAGAAGCAATAAAAGCCGAAGACCCATATCTGTCCTTGAAGGCTCCAGTTATGGAACGAGCCATTTCGGAAGAGGACTCTGGAAGGATATCACATCAAACCATCTCAAGCATAACTTCTTCTCTGTCATCCCCACCTATTGATGAGGTGGCAATAACTCCAGATTTTGTGCGAAAAGATTTTGAAAAACAGTTTGCAGCAGAAAGAGGAAATAAAGATCTTGAAAAACAGTTTGCTACACAAAGAGGAAATAAAGATCTTGAAAAACAATTTGTTTCAGACAAAGATCTGAATAAAAAAATTGTTACAAATATGTCGAAAGGAGACCTTACAAAACAATTTGCAATAGATGTGCAAAATAAAGATCTGCAGAAACAAAATGCTGTAGATGTATTAAATAAAGATTTTCAAAAACAATTTGCTTTCGAGATATTAAATGAAGATCTTAAAAAGCAGTTTGCCACAGATATTTTAAACAACGATCTTGATAAACAATTGGCTCCACTTAGTGTAAACAAAGATCTCAAGAAACAATTTGCTATAGAGGTAACTAATAAAGATCTAGAGAAACGAGATATAGAGATTGAACTCCAGAGGTCGCTGATTGAAAAGCAGAAAGAAAAGATAAGATTGCAAGAGAGGGAAATTGAGGAATTGAGAGCGATTAATGAGAGACTGATGATTCTGCCAAAAGAGGGCAGCACTGAAAATGGACTCAGTGTAGATGATATCAGGCAAGATTTACAAAAAGTGAAAAGGGGTAAGTAAGTAGAGGGTGATAAAAAAATTTCCTGAAACATGATTGCCAAATATAGACTTGGTCATCTCTTATCAAGAATGACTGTGTACCCTATCTCTTAGTAAAGAGTGTAAACTCATGCCTGCTCGTACATGAGATAAGAGAGTAAAACACTTCAATGGGAGAGGGAGCTTTGACTTTGGAAGGCTCTTTTTCAAAATGTAATCATCAAAAATTTCTATCCAGGTACAGGCCATCTCTTCCATTTAATGTTTTGAAATAATTTGATAGTAGATTAATTTAAAAATGGTTGTAAAATACTAATTTAAAACATATGGGTCTTTGCTTTTCTCTTCATGTATTCAAGTGAGTTTACTCATTTCTCCACTAGATACCCTTAGTATTTGCCTGTTAGTGACAGGAAAATAGACAGATACATGTGTTCTTGAGGAAGTCAATACTTATTCATAAAGGTCTGATGAATTACTTAATAGGGAATCATCATATAAATATTGAACCATTAAATACTGATATTTTTAAAAGGAGATTAACATCAAGAGTACATTTCTGGAATAGACAGTAGTAGGCAATAGGCATATGATGGTAGGTTGGGTCGGAATTGAGCCTTGCCAATTTGTTCATAATTTTACTACAACACACGACCAAGTCTTGAAAGCATGTGTGACATTTCACTCATACAAATTATATTGATTAACTGGATGATTCAGTGAGTGTTTACTGATTTCTTTTTAGCATAAATAAATCTCAACAATATTACCATTTTTTCCCGAAATAATTGCAATTTCTATTTCTTTTTTTTTCAAGAATCGACTCCTTCATCTACTTCCTCCATCAAACTGCCTATAATGAGGCAGTCCTCATCTGAGAATGATATCACTTCCAAACTGATTCCATCTTCATCAGAGCAAAAAGAGCACCAATTAATATCGCTCTTCCTGCCCAATGGACTGGAGCAGGCCAACAAGTTTCTGGAAAGGCGCGAAATTCAACTGCCCGAATCTGGAAATATCAAAATTCGAATGCGACTTCATTTGCGGGAAAGAAGACAAAAATTGTCAAAAGTGAACGGAGGAAGTAGTGTCAAAATGAAAGATCATCTGGAACCGGTTAAGACTCAACATTTGACTATTGTGCAGAATAATGATTGAAAAAGATAGTGAAAAGTTTGAAATCTGAGCAAAGAGGAAAAAATTAATATATCATTGGTAGCCTAATGGTTGATATCGATAGACATTTGGGTGAAAAAAATATCCTGCAACCAAGATATTGCACGAAACATAATTATATACATTTTTAGTTTTATTTTGTATTGGGTCTCCAAGTTTGGACTCAGGCTTTTTTTGGCAAAATTTTCGATAAACTCAGCGTCAGAATCGGTCAAAAATGCCATATTTTCCAAAAAATTTTGCGATAAACTCAAAAAATATTCCAAAGACTCGACTCCTGAAAAATGCTTATGTATTAAAATTTGTAAAAAATTACCCGAATTTTCAAAAACTCAGCTCTAACACCGCAAAAACTCAAAGGTTTGAAAAATGGCAATTTTGACGTATTCAATAAAGTCGGCAAAAAAGCCCTGGACTGCTTAGATTCATTGGTCTGCCTTGATTTGCAAAGGTCAGCAAACAAATGAAAACATTCAGTCCGAGCTCTTTTGACTAGTTACAAGTGTTTATTGAGATTGTCCAACAATGATGTTAGCTTAGTTATTCTTGCAAGCAAAATTTTCTCTATGTTAACACTTTTTCAAAAATACTACTGAAAGCATAAAATTAGACGATCTTGAAATGAAATCTGTTTTTTGTCAGATATTATTATTTGCAATTACTGATAAGTGATGATAATTTTGGTATATGGAAAAATGGCAAAACAGACATTTTTTGTCAGATTTGTTATATGCATTCAAAAATACGAGAGTAAATTAAATCTATATATTGGTAGGTAAGAAGTCACAGACTAAAGAACTCTCTTATATGACTCTGTCAATTTTTTGTCTCGCTCGTACCTTGCTCAACGAAAAAAAGTTCTCGACAAAAAAAAGTAAATTTTATTTGCAGAAATGTGATGTGTCAACAAGAAGAGCACCCGAACTGAAAAATTGTGGGTTTGGATTTCAATAATAGCTTTTGTGTATCTAAACCTAATCTTAATTTCTTATTATTGAAATTTCTCTCAAAACCTTCTCAATTTTGCGCAAATTGAAGAAACTTATGACATTTTACTATATAAGTGTTGCTCTTCTCTACCCTTTTGCGCAGAGCTTAGTTTCGTCAGTCGGGTGCTGTTCTTATTGCCAGATCACATTTAGATAGACTGCACAACAATGTCAAAAATGTTGTCAACAATAAAGATGAGCACTCAACAACATCAATAAGGAATCATTACGCAAAAATGAAGTCCTTTCAGTATTCAATTCAAACTCAGAGATTCACTGGAGACTGTGTTGCATAAGTGTTTGCAGGCTTTTTTCACATTTTATAAAAAAGACCACATTTAATTTCAAGTCTTCTTCATTTCTTAAAATATCTTATTTTGGAAAAGATATTTGAATAAGTTATTGCATGCTTTTATGAAAATTTTATTAGAAATTCAAGATATTCATACGAATTTTTTTGGGGAAAAGTGCAAATTTTTGCCTAAAAACAGCTCATTTTGTGTCTAATCCTAGACTCTCGAATTTAATAAAAGTTCTTTCGTGTTTTGGTGCATTCTAATCAGTTTTGATAATAATTTTCACATTAGTTTAGTCCAGAACACATAATTCAAATCATTAAAGGAAAGGTTTTGCTTCAAAATGACAAAATATATTTTCCATTCTAGTCAAAACATAACTTTATATATTTCAAGATTCTCATGCCATTTGAAACCTGGTCATAAACTATATCATAAACTCAAAAAATGTCCTTTTATAACAATTTTAAAATTTATGACTTTCATTACAACATTTTACGTCACATTTCATCTTCGCTTTTGAATAAGATTCCATTTTGGGAACATGAATTCAAAATATTTGTATTTAAAAGTGGCAATATTTCACGACATTTTGCCCTTCAGTCATTTCTCAAATGTTCTTGAGGGGCAACAACAAGAAATCTATTTTATGATTATTTTGATAAAGCATTGAATAGGGGAGAATTACTGTAAATGTCAAGAGTACAAAATTTTTTGACATTGAAAAATATTCTTCTTCTGCCCTGATATGTAAGGAAAATTCATTTTTATAAAAACTATAGTTCTCATAAGTATTTTAAAGAAATTTTGATAAGTGGAGTTAATGACAAACTGTGATTAATATATAGAACATTTGGAATCTTTAGCAGAGCCCAAAATAAAAAGAGCTATTAAATCTTTGAAATGGCTTGTTCTACAAACTAAAGAAGGCAAATAAAACTTGTAATTTTTCATGAATATTTTGATCAAAGGAGAATGAGCTACTCAAAGTATTCTATGCAAATGTTCCTCAGTATCTGATTCACATATCCAAGCTATGCCCAAGTACAACAAAAGCTATCCAATGCATTGAGCATTAAGTTACTCTGAATGGATGTAAGAGCTTGATTTGCTCTCTCATGTCAATTCATATATTTTCAATATTGTTGCATGCACCAAAATGCACTTCAATGTTATAACAATGGGGATTCCATACTTGTTTTCTAAGATAAAATTCATTAAAGCAATTCTGCATTAGCTAGAAACATTTCAAACCAATTTTTCAAGGTTGTAATTGCTACTAATGGAAAAATGAATTTTACTACATTGAATTCCAAATGCTTTTCAAAAATATATGAATAAAATTAAGGATGAAATAACTATTGAAAATATCTCTGTGCAGATCTATGTCTCGTATTGAACATTGATTTCAATAGATATTTTGACGAATATCCCTTATTACCCAACTCTTATTTCAAGTTATCAAGTATCAATCACAGCCTTTCTTTTTAAATCAATTATACCTAATACCTCACTTGATTTATTAATGCATGTTATACATAGATTTTACTCTTAACAGATTGACTTTGAATATCATTTTAGTACTACTCCTTTCCAACGAAATTGGCCGGACGGAAAAATCATTAAAATCACCCATTTTCATTCTCTATTTACTCGGAGTAGGAGATAAGTTATGATGAAATTAAGAATAGTTTCAAAACACTAGATACTTTCCAGTTTCTAATACCCTCCTTAGTTTTTCAACATCTAATTTAAAATTGGAGAAAACTCAAAATAAAAAGGTGATTTTCATCATTTTTCCGTCCGGCCAATTTCGTCGGGACGGAGTAGTAAAAAGAATCGATTTTCCCCAAGAAAATTCCTGTCAAATCACTTTGCTGAATGGCTTGAACCTATTTTGTTTTGTGTGAGAACTTCTCCCTCACAAATGGAATTTTCATTCACTTTTTCAAATGATATTGAACACAAAACTACTAGAATTTCCTACTTTTGCTCTGAAAGACCATTTGAAGAAAGGAATGAAAAATTACTCATTCATATGAGTGCAGAGTTGACTTTTTAAATAAAAAATTTCTCACATTTTTTCGAAAAATGCATCTTAATTTTGCTTTTATTCGGCGATTCTATAAAAATACCATCTTTAACTTGAAATACCACACGATCTTTGCAAAATTATGCATGTAAAAATGTATTGAAACTAGTTATGGTGCCCAAATTGAAAATTTTCGAGATGTTTCTTTCTTATTTTTCGGCAGTGCCAGTAGTTTGAACAAAAACAAGACCTGGAACCCCAGTACCTTTCGCAGGAAAGAGTTACAGGAACCTCTGTTAAGAACAACAACAACCAAAGTGAACCTGAGATCTGAATTTTTTACAACTCTTAAATCCAAGAATATCAGTGTTTCAGTAAGTCTACAATCTTATAAACAGAGATTCTTGAGAACAAGTACAAGAAGGAGCACAACAATCTAAGTAAATCTAACACCTAATTTCAATTTACAAACTTCTGTTTTCATACCATCCATTTGGCAAACGAACCAAAGCAAATGTACGGCTTTAAAGAGCCAACATCAGGACGATTAATAACTGTGCCAATAGTTCAAGAAATGACCTTCTTTGCTATTTCTTATGAAGTAAACTTTTAGGCCAAATCGCTAAAAATTGGTTAGTGCTAAATTGTACTATAATGTTTGAAATGATAGTCCAATGTACCAACAGAAATCTCTATTTCTGAAATTTTTAGAAATTTTTATGCATAAGAGTTATATAAGCTATCAAAAATTTGACAGCGCCATCTATAAAAATTTGATAGCTAATAATAGTAATCATATGAAGTGAAATTTTAAAAAATTTCACAAATAGAGATGACCCTTTGTATCTTGGACTGCTGATTCAAATTTTAAAGAACAACTTAGCTCTTACCAAATTTTAGCTATTTGGCCCAGAAGTTTACTTCATAAGAATTAGCAAAGATGGTCATTTCTATAACTATTGGCACAGTTGTCAATAGTTGTGACAATAAATATAGTCAACAATATTAATGACAATAGATGTTGAGAGGAAAAGAATTTATTGACAACAATATTTCCTATACCTAAAATGGCCAATAGAATAGACACAGCTTTATTATCCAACAATGCCTGTGCACTTTTAGGAAGGGGGTAAACATTTTAAAGAATATCCAGTAGATATTATCCACCATGTCCCATTCCATTAAAGTAAAAATAAATTTCAACAGCAAACCTGATGCAGTCCCACTTCAAAAGAGACGAAATATATTGTGCTACTGACAGATATTGTACAATGCAACATCTAAATTCTTAAGAAAATAAAAGTTGAAATGAACCTAAACTAATAAAAATCAATGAATTATCAACCTGACTTTACGTTAGATTTATTTGCCTAGCCCTTTTAACTTTCCAGATGAATTTTTCCGTTTTTTGGCTTTCTTCTTTTCCCTCTTTTTCTTCTTCTTTTTCTCCTCCTCCTCCATTTTGATCCTCTCTTCCTTCTCCACCTTCACCTTCAGCTCCCAATACCAGGGATAATCATGTGGAAACGGCGCTGCAAAGTCATACCCGTAATAGCCAAAGAGTTCTTGGCCTGCAGCGACATCTGATGTGGCGTAGACTGCGCTTATCACACCCCATCGGGCGTGCTCCGCGTGATCGAAGGCAGTGTTGTTTCTCAGGAAATCGTGATTAACCTGTAATGGAAGCAGATATGTTACAAATAAAATATGAGAAAGTTAATGGTATGAGGAAACGTAGAATTTTAAAAATGTGTGGAACATAGCTCAAGCTCTCTAAACTGAAAGTAAAGATCCGCAAAAAGAGAAAAATTTGAACAAAAACAGGACTGACCCTTCAAAAATGAATCAATATGGTTATTCCTTGATGGCTTGAATGATAGAATTGAAAAAAATTTCATTACATGGTTTTTTCAGGAGCGCTTTTGTCCTTCACATTACTCTCTAAATAGTTCTCCAATCGTATTTGCCTCTTTTTCTGTTATTTACCTTTTTTCCCTTTTCCCCTTCAAAATGTTTTATTTCTGTCTCACTACTTAATCTGCTGAATATGGCGGAAGGTAAATTGAGAGAATTCTTTTGAAAATGAAAGGTTGCATGAGTTTAATAAGAAATATTCAGTTATCAAAAGAGAAACAGGAGAGAAAAACTGAATTTTGGGGTCACCTTGGAATGAAATTGTGAGACAGTGAAGACTTGTTTGTGAAATGTATGGGTAGATTCTAGCAGTAGAGATTATTTAAAGTCTATGAATCTCAATTTTGACGCAAAAAAGTGCTCTGATCTAGTCAAAAAATGTGTCACCAAGGCATCAGTTTTTGGAGATTCTCTAAAAAACTTTTTCAAATTTCTCCGTTTTTACAAAAAATTTCAAACTTTTAAAACTTGATCTGAGCAGTAGGTTTTGATTAATTTGAATCAAATCATCAGGTTATTAATAAAATATGTCCAGAAAGCATATATTTTGGACCTTGAAAGGCATCAGCCATTATACAATTGGCAACCAGCTTTAGAGGTATTGTGCTTATGTAGTGAAAGAAAGCCAAAATATTTTCCAAAAAAATTGCTCAATTTCTTGTTACAAACATATAAATATTGGAATTTGGTGGGTCAGTGCCAAAGTTAGGTCAGGCTGCTGAAATTTACTGAAAGACGTCTTATGAAGCTTTGGGCATACGTACAAATTCTCTTTTTCTCACATCAGAATTTTTTGTTATTTCATGTAGTTTTGGAGACTTTTTTTTACTATTTTGGGAGGTTATTAATGCTATTTCATGGCACATTTTATATCCAATATGAATTTTTGAAACATAAAACTTCAAAAAAGCAATTTAAAACCAATGAAAAATCAATTGTTTTATAAAAAAATGAATAGATTTTCACATTGCTAGCCCCGTTTTTTTCACATTCATATGACGCGACGTTTTTTACACTTTGGAAGCTTGAGTATATCATCATCATTATCATGTGATTCTTGTTTTTGTTCTTGTTCTTGTTATTCTTTATTGCTTTTGTTCTTCTTCCAGTACTTTTGTATGTATTTTCTAGATTCCTTCAAATTTATCAATTTAATTCAGAAAAAATATTTGATATCAGGATTATCATAGTTAATATGACTCACTTTTGGTCCTAAAGTTGGGTGAAACATTCCTGGTTCATCTAGCTCTGGTGGTATTGTAATAGTAGCTTTAGAGAATGGATTATCAAGACTGTATTTTTTACACTGTCTTCTATAGTCATCAGACATTGATGTATTATCATAACAACTGGCAGCATGATCCTCTAACTGATCCTGATATATTATTATTCCAGAGAAATATGCTGCCAATTCATCAGTTCTAAAATTTTTCTTAGCAAAAACACCATCTCCACTCTCAGCCACACTTGATTGCCTCAGTTCCAACCATTTTCTTTCAAATGGATCCACAATGCCGTGTGGTCCAGCACCAAAGCTGGTATTGGTTGGTCTCTCAAAGTAGAAATGTGGACCATATGGTTTCGTGAATTCAATTATTGGCATACCATGATGGCATTTGAGATGTTTGACTTCTGCTTCCTGGGCTCTTTTCATGATGAAGTCTTCATATCTTCCAACCAAGGCTGTCTGAAAATCTGGATAAATGAAAGCAATAGCATCCCCGGTGACTCTGCCATTTTCATCAAATGTTCCATGGAGATAACCGCCACCCAACATTTGGAACCAAAATGGACCAACCAATTTGTTGTTTTCAAAATATCCCATGAATCCTATTCCATAATCAGCCATGATATAATTTGGACTCTGTTCATCTGGATCAGGTTTATTATATAACTGAAATCAGAATTGAAAGCTTATAAAACTTGAATACAGCAATTCCAAAAGTCATAAATTTTGAACAAAGCTAATTTTACATATAAAAAGGAACACTAATCCCCTATTTGGGTACTTTTATATTAAAGATTTTTGACAAATTGCTTCCTCAATTATGCTTAGCTCAATGTGCCTTTAGATCTAGTGCAAAATACATTCCAAAAATGTAACTTACAGGCAATAGTGGAATTATTCCTTCAATGATAACTGGTCCATGTAGAATATTATTCTTGAAATTCACTACCATAATCCTATTCCCATAATTCAAATCAGTCAACATTGCCATCCCATTCAAAGCACCATGAGTAAATTCTCCATGGATTGCACCCACACTAAAATTCAGCACCGGTATCATTGGCACATCAGACACTCTCTGACCTTCCTGGTCTTCATGACCTTTCTGGTCTTCCTGGCCTTTATGCAGACTGATAATCAATCTTGCTACACCATGCAAGAGACCATCCCCATCAAACCCACCATGATTAAGCTTCCATTCAAAAATTGGTCCGCCTAAAAGTCCAAAATGGCAACTGTATGCAGTAATATTATCAACTTTTCTCACATCAGAAATGAATTTAGTAGACTCATCAGGTTCAGTGGTAATATAGTTGTTCAGCTTCCAAAATGCTGGATAGTATCTTTTGAAGCCATTGAATTCCACATGTAATTGCTCAGTATCCCTCCACCAATTTCTCAAAGATACATCTGGATGACCATCTGTTTCACTACAATCATTTCCAGACGTCAATTGGATCAAGGACTTATTCGCCACAGAATTTGCTAATTGCAGGTTTGGCACTTTTACTTCATGATCAATATCATAATTAATATTCCAGATGCACTCGTCTTTGATCACTCTTCTGACATTAATTTTGTTGACATCCCTGATAAAGTCTTGGCCCCATTCTGGGTAGGAATACAGTTTTCCAACATAAGCAGATGATTCATTTGCAATCACAACTGATCCCTGGATCATTTCAGATTTTTTAATTATAATTTTTTAATATTTTAGCTACTTTAAACTACCAAAATTGACCACTGAAGTAAAATTTATAAATTTAAAAACATTCACAGCACAGCATTCTCTAATAATCAAGTTATACATTGCTTAAAATTTAGCTTCAATGGTTTTACATCTTGTACAACTAACTTCAACAAGAATTTTCTTATTTTTTCAAAGTATCCATAATTTGATTAGGAAAA
>JAOWAT010016795.1:0-12363 GCA_028571025.1 Longipedia americana | reverse complement strand
TGGTGCTGTCTCAGCTCCAGATTGGTCCAGTTGAGCCGCTGTGTAAGTTGCAAGCAAATCTCTGAAAGTAGTGCTCTATTCGATGCCTGTACCTGACTGTTTTTGGTTTGAATGATATCTACTCACGTTAAATACTTCCCTAGCATCAGTATAGTTAAATCTCAGAATAACTCTGTCATCCTGCTTGAAATAGGGCGTAGGTCCTACCGAAAGATGTGTAAAATCCACACCATCCTTCCAATGCACATTGTAAAACTGATTCGTTCTGAATGGTTGTGCAAATGCGCTGGGAACATCGTTACTTGGCGGTTTAATAACAATCTGATTAGCAGTTCCGAACTCTCTCAAATCAACAGTACTTGCACCATCGTCATCTTTCAATGCGAACCCTGGAGCATCAAGAATTCTTGCTCTTAGGTCAAGACCCTTAAAGTCTATACTGGGCTAAGCATTTGCAAACATTATTCCTCTCAAAGTCTGAGTCTAATCGCACAATACTGCGTTATCCCATTTGTTGATAAACCAATCTTTGGCCACTGCATCACTAGCATCGTTCTGATAGAAACATCCACTCTGTTTATTCTATGCGACAGCATTGTCCGAGGTTGCGGTGTAAAGCTATGATGTTCCACTCACAGACAGTGGATTGACCAAAGATGCCCTATAGGGCGACACAGATTTGGCAGTGTTTGACACATACGTGACATTGGTCACAGACGCAGTATTTTAAACAAAATCTTTTGTCAAAGTTCCATCCTAGTCAACAAAAACTGCTCTCTGCCATTTTTACCAGAAAATGTAATTCCCAGTGATACTCTCGTAATTGATGTTCTTAAAGTGAGCAGTCTTACTTCCGACCACCCAAAGCTTGAAATGGTAACACTAGGAACACGACTGAAGAGGAGTCATCTTATCTTCAAAGTTTGCGAAATAAATTCCCTCAGCTTTGAATCCATTAGTTCTCGAGACAATTAAACCTCTTGCACCTATCCTATGCTAATGGAAATCTCTGTTATCATTGCCGTTGAACCATCCGATCTATGTAGCAGTGTAGTCTGATTTCAAAGTCGGAGAAATACCCACAATCAAGGCATTCTTAGCGATTACGGGATTGTTCACGGGGTGAGTGTAGTTTGTTTTGTGGAATTGCATGCCACCATATAAATTATCAGATACCTGGAAGTTTTGTATGTGCATATGACCCAATTTCTAACCTAAAAACCCTGATTCCTGGTTTCTCCACAGAGTGTAGTTGTCAAATGTCGATAAAATTGGTGGATTTGAGATGTAAGGGTCCACTGCGGATTTATCTTCAGTCGGAATGCATGGATTTTGTCTTGCGGAAAGTTTGAAAATTCTGAGTCCAAATCTAATATTGGAATGAGCAACATTGTCTTTTGACTCCTGAACTTTCATTCCCATCGGACATATATCGCTGGTTGTGCTGGGTCCAGAGGGATGCTCCATAATCTCGTACCAAAATCCATAGAAATCGCTTCCAACTGCATGATTCCTCCTCACAGTATTGTATGGGTTTGTCACCCAGAAGCAAGCAGCAGTAATGTCACTCTGTAACATTGTATGCGACGAAATAGCTCGAATCGCTAAATTGTCCTGAATCACATTATTGGTTTCAATGCCGTCCTCAACAAATATGTTGTGTCCCTCAACTTTGTACCCAACATTCTTCTCGACCTTCAAATAGTGGGTCCCGTGAATCGTCAATATTCTCGCGTAAGAATCGTGAACCGAAATACCTCTCACGTAGCTTTTATGAACTTAACCAGCCATGTGGAAATGAGTACAATATCGACCAATAATACTCGGCTGACCACATTCCGTAAACTCAGCATATGCAATATGTCCAACTAATCCTTTTTCCTCCTTGCCAGTCAACAACAGGTGTGACCCATATCTCTTCCCAGCTGCCTTAGATGCATCATCTCCCATCATTTTAATGTTCCTCGTCAGCAACCCAACTTAACCTCTCATGACAATTTCCTTGGATCCACCGAAATAGCTATCAGTCACGGATATGTGTTTGTATTTCAAAGGTTGCTTTAATGTAACTATTTTATTGGTTCCAGAATCTACACTCTGTATCTCCATAACCTCGCTTTCTTAAGGGTCGAGTGATGTCGTTGCAACCACGATCTTCTCTCCAGCTTGCCAATCTACAGCGTGAAGTAAATTTATCTGAGTGTCGCCCGCATTTGCAGTTTGAGACAACTATGTCCATGTTGGCTATCTAACCTTACCATGCATCGAAAACTTACAATTCAAACATCCGATTCCCTTGTTGCCGAAAATAGGCAACTGTTTGTCATAATAATCACCGTGCATAATAAAAGTCAGCTGGTGCTGATAGGGATTAGTCTAAGTTCCAGCCTCAAACTAGCCACCATTTATCACAAAGTAATTAGCTTGGAAAGTCAAATCTTTGACATCTTAAAACAGAATCTTGCCCTCCACAACAATCGTATAGAGTTAATCTGTGCTATCATCGACCAGCAAAGTCATACCCTTTGGAACATGCACCGAATCACCTTCTCTCGGAGGAGCTTCACCGCCCCAAGTAGCACTTTCCGACCACCTATCGATGTAAAGATACGGTTCTGTTCCTAAAATCGCTACATTTCCATCAGAAACTACACTAAAAGAATTACCACTCGCCGGTGGACTTGCTCTTACCCCAGTTGTGCAAGTTATCGATGTTGCTGTGTTGGCAGTTACAGCGCATGCTATTCCATCGATTGTTACTGATACTGTACTACCGAAGTCTGTCCCTGTCAAGGTTATCGAAGTTCCCCCTACACTTGGACCAAATTTGGGACTAATGGCAGTAACTTTTGAGGTCTTTGCGTGCAAATATCGAACGGCTTGACTTATAGTTTGGGGAGTAGATTTATGATAAATTGCCACATCACAGACATTCTTAGTCGGGTCACTATCATCAGCAGCTACGGTGATATCTGAATACAATTTCCCTATAAATTAGAGTTCAGCAATCTCACATTTAGAAACATCGGTGTGAGAAAACACGATCTTATTGTAAACATGACTAGTTCCATCATTTGTCCATGTGTTCCACCCAGAGTGCACCAGATTAGTGTCAATTGTGAATATGTCAGAAGGTGTACTCCCAACGTATCCGATGAACTTAGCACCCAATAACTTTGTGGAAGCACTTTGCCATTCAGAATTAGGGTAGTATTTTATTTTCTGCAGGTCCACAGTAGAAGTTCCGAAGTCGTATCCGATATAGCATGCCGCGTTAGCTGAAGAGTAGCTAGTTTCAAATTTTTCATCAAAAGAGTTTCCAGCTCCGACTGCATCGGAGTATAAAGTCCCCTTAACTACGATGTCTTTTCCAATGCTATATTGACTTTGAGTCGACGCAGTCAACAGTTAGGGAACTTTAACTGTGGCAGTGGTCTAAGTAGCACTTACAATCTCAGCTTTCAATCCACAGATTCTAATGTCGTTATTTTCTGAATTTAAGCTATCTTCGATGAATTTCCAATTGGTAACTGTGAACTAGTTTCCTCCGTTAAAAGATGCTGATATTGGAGTAGCAGCGATTGCTGGAATTTGACTACCCGCCGATATTTATACTGAAGCGACTGAAGCATATCCGTTGGCATAGTGAATTTTAGGCTTAAACACACCGATTGGTAGAGATTTGCCATTGTCAGGAATCCATTCACTTCCACTCTTAACCATAGGGTAAACTGATGATGTCTCCTGAGAATTAGCGTCCAAAAATACAAAACTAACACCTGCAATTCCAGCATCAGGGGAAATAGTATAATTGTTGGCTGCATTCTCGGAGACTGTAGCAGATGGAGCCGATTGATAAACAAAATCAAAGTTCTTAAACACTCGAGGATACGAGCTCTTACCAGCCTCCTTAATCTTGTAAGTGACATTGACCTGACAGACAGTACCCGCAGCGTGTGGCAAAGTTTCAAATTTAATTTCATTGGGAACAGCTGATATTATTTTCAAGTTTTTCCTTACTCCATCGCAGTCCTCGTATACTTCCAACTTGTTATCACTCAGACTGGTCGCCAGTCCGTTTCCAGGAACCGTAACTACTCTTCCCTCAGCAGATCCACTCGTAGAGTCTGGGGATTTTACGTTTGCACTTGTCTAAGTCATGAATTCGGGGTAGTTGTTAGTGTTATCGCTTCCAGTGTACGGAATTTCCACTCTAACTTCATAATTGCTGCCTGCTGTCAAAGCTGGATATTAAAACTTTATTTCACTCTGAGATCGAGGGTCAATGACTGGTACTTCGGTATCACCCACAAAAATCTTGATACTCGGATTCGAAAGATCAGTTCCTTGATCACTTAATATGGTCACCATGTCACCAGCGTTGTAATTCTTTTCCGTCGGAACCGTAATAAACTTCGTGGCCGATTAGTCGAATGAAAACAGGCAAGTTCCTGTGCAAATACTCTCCTCTACAACTCTCGCGGTTACTGTGACAGCCAAGTCTGCATAATTAACGTATTCATCGAGTTTTCTGGGCACCAAGCATTTGATTTAAGTTGTGGTTGCCTCGGTGATCTTGCAAATAGAGTTCTTTCCGCTTCCTATAAAAACATTGTTCGATGAAGTTTTTCCACCCGAAACCGCCTCAAAGTTTTCGCCAGTGATAGTCATCACGTATCCTCCTCCAAATGGTCCAGAAGTCGGTGACACACCTGACACTCTCACTGCGTATGTGAAGTTTCCCGAAGATTAACCGAGTCCAGTTGCAGTCAAAACATGCAATTTATAATCTCCAGTTTTTCCACCTCCAAATACCGCAGTAATCTAACTTGCAGTATTGGTAACAATATTTAGGTCGTATTATTTGGTCGAATCAGCGATATTTCTAAAGAATACTCTTGTCGCACCATCAATATTGGACCCAGAAATCGTAATTGTGCCTTTTTGGATTGGGGATGCTGATGTCGGAGACAAACTTGTAACTACTGGATTCAGCGCATTGTTGTAATTGAATGAAAAAGTTGTAGTCAGCATGTTAAACACAATTTGGGAATTATCAGTTGCTCCTGGGCATGCGTTCACTTTTTTTGGAACTGTAAACGTTATCTGAGTATTGGAAACAGTCAAAATATCTGCTGCAGCATTTCCACAAATCGAAATCGTAAAACTACTTGACTTATCAATTGGGAATCCTGTTCCAGTCAAAGTCGCGGTAATGCCACCATTTTCTCCGGACTCCACAGGAGTTACGCTTGCTACTGTCAAAGGAATATCAATTGCAGTCGCAGATGCCTGGTCAGCATATCCCAATTGTTTGACATGAACTGAAGGTTTCCCATTTTGCCCAGCCATAGTCTCTGTAATAACACAAGTAAATTGAGTTGCTGTTCCAGTCAAAGTTCCACAGTTGGCTCCATACAATGAAACAGTAATGTCAGTCAAAGCGAATGCAACTCCAGATGGATTACTCAACTGAACTGTCAACGTTTTGGTGCCTGCGTTATAAGAACTGCTTGAAATCTGAACAGTTTTTGTCGGTTCAAATCTATAAGTAAGTCCAGAAGGATTAACAACTGGAATACTATCAACTGTTAATTCCAAAGATGGATTGTCGGATGCTCTTTTCAAAAAATCTGTGGGAACCGGGTTAAACAATGGTTTTGAGGAGCTGAAATCCCTGACCGATGTCGACAAAACATCGCAGTCACAGGGAGTCGCGTCAGATTCTGGCATTCCTCCCCTCAAATTGGCAATATCAATTTCAACTGAAAATCCCAATGGAACTCCTAAGAACTCAATAATGAGTGAGATTTCATCAAATGGAGAAGTCCCTCTGACCTGACTGACTTCAACCTCAGACCCAGGAATGACATTTTTAATCGCATCTCTTATCTTGTAAGCCTGAACATTGTATGGAATTTCAGCAAGGTCATATGCAGACCCACCATGTATATTAATTGGAGTTCTTGGATAGCTAGCGTCGCTCGCATGAGCAGCATCAACAATATTCATACTAAAAGTTCCACTCAACGGTGGAGAATGATCCTGAGTACTCTGCATATTCACTGATACCTGACTTGCAACATCATAAACTGCAACTGCAACTTGAGCTGATCTATACTTTGCAAAAGATAGTGTCAAAGTTCTAGTAGCACCATCCCAACCCGCAACCGGACCATAACGATTTATTGTTGGTAGAGAATGCAGTTTGCCTTGGATATCATTCTGAGTCACAGTAGTTATATCCATTACACCAGTTTGAATGTAGTCATACCTCGACAACTGACCGTTCCATTGTTTATATTCAAGCTTAAATGTCCCTGTAGCCTGACTAAATACGTGAGTCAAGATCTCCTCCCTAATAGTCTTAGGCTTTATTGGAATCTTGTATAGTTGCCAAGTGGGATTAACCGGTGTTGGAATGCTGGGAATAGCAGGAGTGTCGACCATTACCTTGTAAAAACCACCTCCCCAGTTGTTAACTGCAATCACTTGCATATAGTACAGTCCCTAGTTCAATGTCTTAGACGCATGAGAACTCTAATCGCCATTCACCAAAGGAGTGAACTTATTCCAGGTATAGGATGTTTCAACCAAAGTTTACATATTGTTCAGATTAGCATTATTTTGCACCGAGGATATCCTCACTATCGCTTTATCGTCGGCAACCACTCCGAAATTGTAAGTCCCAGTCACTGGAGCATGGAAATATCCTCTCATATATTCAACATACGGCTCATTCTCATAGACCTCTGCAGACGCAAGGTCATTTGTTACAGATTATGCTAACTTTTCAAGAGTCCCAGCTGCATCATCTGCATCTATTTCGTCTGCCCATGTCGCCAAACTTGACTTGCTTATGCTTTTCTTGTATCTGGTGTAATGGAACCCTTGACCGTTTGTGTAACCTTTTTCTTGAGTTGACGAATCACTGCCTTCTTTTATGAGCTTTCCCATATCTGCATTGTTCGCAGAATCAAAAGCTGGAACCTTCACTGTTACCTGAGTGGCTGAGGCAGAGCTAACGGTACACTACTGCCCTGCAATCATGCAAGTGTATTTTGACTTATCAGTCGAGAATCCAGTACCCGTAACAGTTAACTGGTGACCTTGATCACCTCCTTCCGAAGCTGACAAATCAGCAGCAGTTCCAATTTTGGGAATGATTCTTGCTTCATATGAGTTTCCTGTGAAAACTGAACTCATGACGGTTCTTTTGGATTGCTCAGCTGTTCCTGTTTTGGTTTGCTCCAACACATTATACTCCCCAGCCTCCTGCTTTTTATAGGCTAGACAAGCAACAGCCTGTCTGGAATCGGGATTAATTTAATCCTCATTTATAACATCAATCATGGAACAAGTTTGACCACCAATTAGAATATCTCGGATCTCCCCCTCGCCGAAGGATCTACCATCTCCAAGATATCTCACCCTATGAGCACCCATAAAGTTGACCTCCATCCCTCCGATTATATTTCTCGGGCTAATTTCTTACAAGAAAGGAGTTTTCCTCCAATGATAGAAAACTCTACACATGTCTGATTTGCAAGTGCCGCTATTGGTACCAACAATTACTGTAATTGGCAGGTTCCATGTCTTGTCTGGATCAGTTGGCTTTGTGGTCTCGCACGTGATCATATCCGACTTGACTCCCTCAGCAACAATGTTGCATGGGTAGATGTCATCAATCAGCACTACGTTCTGCGAGGCGTCTTCATCGTTGAAATTTTCACCCTTTATGTAGAGATACGTTCCTCCTTCCTTCGAAGATTGAGCCTGAACCCATTGTGAAGCGTCGATCGACACCCATTAGATGACTGGTGGACCCAAAGCAATTTCATTAGATATGGAGTGTCCTGAATTAGCAACATATTTACCGATCACCAAACCAAAAATGCAAAAAAACAATATTCGGATCAATATTTTCCTCTTTGTTACCATCGAGTTGAGTTGATATGTTATTTTAAAAATAATTAAAGAACATGCCTTTCATCCTCATTAATATGGAATTTTTTACAACTAATAAAATCGAATGGACAGGAATATATTGCGTATTAAAGTTTTTTCTTTCTCTCCTGAGACTTTGTTACTTAAATACAGTCTTGATCAGTATTCTTCGAGCTTTCCAAATATATATATGTTTTTTCTACATCTTTTTACGAAAGACATTCTTTGGATTTGATCCTTTCGAATGGTAAAATTGCTTGGGAAGCTAGCAATAACTCAGTACCGCTAATTAAGCAAGAAATGCTAATTATATATCGGAAAACGCTCATTGTCCAAAAAGGTCTGTACCAAGTTGGTAGTCAAATCAAAATATCAGATCTGAAATCAACATCAGTTTACCATTATCTTAAAAACTTCGAGCACAGAAATGAAGCCCTTTCCAAAGTTAGTGTGGATTTTATTTTTCGGTATTTATATTTCTAATGGGAAATATTTCATCAATAAATTTTTTTCTGGTGGTAAAAAATTAGGCTTAAGTTACATTCTTTTAAAGCTGTACATCTTTTAAAAATTCAAACTCAGAAATTATGCTAACTCAGTGGATAATAGAGTTTGGGCAAAAACAACTAAAAACAACAGAGACCGTTTCACTTGGCATCAATATTATGCATTGATACATTATCCCCCTCAAACCACTCTCCCTCAACCTTCTGTCCATTGGGATACAGTAAGCATCCTCTACCATGCATCTTTCCCTGTTTAAAAGTACCGTTGTAGACCTTCCCATCATCCCACTTGAATGTCCCTTCTCCTTCTATTTCACCGTTAACAAAAGGTCCTTTGTACTCCCCATAGACAGTCCGCAGCTTTCCATGTCCTACCTTCAAACCACGCAGAAAATTGCCATCATACACACCTTTTTACTTGGTGAGCAGCCCTTTACCATGCATATACCCATCCAAAAACTAGCCAATATACTTTTTCCCACTAGCCCAGTAAAAATTACCCCTCCCATTCTTCACTCCATCCCTGAACTATCCGTCGTAGTGACTTCCATCGCTATAGTATTAAGTTCCGTGTCCATTCGGCTTGTTGTCCTGCCAATTCCCTAAAATAGACGAGATAATTAATACCTTAGTACCTAAAGCCATTGATTGAGTACTAGAAAACTCCATAGCCCGAGCATATGTTCTTCCTGAAATTGCCACGATAGTAAGATCCGTCCGGATAGATTGAAATGCCATCCTAGCAATCAATCATACCAGCCCTGAAACCACCCTAAAAATAGGCCCCATTGGGCAAATACAGTTTCCCTTTCCCATGTGGCTTCCCAGTCAGCCACTCTCCCTAGTAAAACACATTGCCAGCTACCGGTTTCATTTTGGAAGAATGCTCGTTTCTCTACCGACGTGGCACATTGAGGAAATTAGGGTTTTACACGTTCACGGCAAGACTCGTCTGACTCATCCCGATTTCACTTCCAGATTTACGACTAATCGGAACGACATTCAATATAAATGGTGGAAGTTCTACCCCATTTTCAAAGGGTTTGCTTAAAGGTTCTGCATTAGCGTGAAAACTTATACTGGAGTCGATCAACTTCTTAAGAGTGATTTTAACAGGTTCCAATAATGTTGGGCGACTGACCTCCACTTTCGCAAATGATTTGTTCGGAATATCGTCGATATAGTTCTAAATCCATGGAATACTTGTTACTTTCGATTGATAATTACTAAGCGCTAGTTCACTTACGTCCCAAACTTTTTAGTTCTAGCCGTTATCTGTATTGTCTCGATGGCAAACCGATCCCATCACAAAGAAGCACCTCTTGGATTATTATTCCTGAACAAACAATTAGTCAAATTAAAACAAACAATCAGTCAAGATCAAAACAAAAAAAAGCCAAAAAAATATCTAAACATTTTCATTAGAGAGTAGTAGTTATTGCCCGTAAATATTCGACACTTGGACTTATTAAAAAGTATATTTTCACCATCCATGCCAAAAATCAATTCTTATTCATTTTTGTATCTTTATCATAAATAAAAGTGCAAAGCAAATAATGAGCAATGCTGACGAAAAATTAACAACACTGTGCAAGGACATCATTCTCAAGTACAAAGTTAAAGATATGGCCAAATACTGGCGAAAACTGGCAAAAAAATCTCACCACAGGTACCTCGTTCTAAAATAATGGGTTGCCACCTAGCAATCATACATTGCAGATCTCAACCTAATCATCAACCAAATACTCAACCCCCTCGTCTAAAAAAATCTCCTCAAACTGTAGGAAAGAATAAAACTTTTCCCGAATCTCTAAGCGATGATCATGCTCTCCTAAGAAATGATAAAATAGATGAACAACTTCGTCGCGTCGTGGGACCCCCACAAGACCCTGATCTCCTCCTCAGTAATCTACCTCTCCAAATTCTTCAAAGTCTACAAGTAATACTGCAACAACTATCTCAACGCCAAAAAAACAATAACCAAAATCCGTCAACTAAAATCCAAAGACTTTCAAACCATCTAAAACTCCCTCAAAATGGACTTAGACTCCTACCTCATCAAGCCAGTCCAACGTCCACCGAAGTACAAACTTCTCCTTCGATAGTACCAAAAAGCCATGCGCAAAACGCACCAGGACTACGATCCCCTCTCCAACGCCATCGAAAACTACCACAAAGTTGTCTAAGAAAATAACTACGCAATGTAACTACAATAGAAAAATGAAAAACTAATCAGACTGGACCAAGCATACGGTGACATCATCATGAACACCAGAATTCTACTGGGATAGTCTGTAGGGTACTGCACCGAAGGAACCATCAGACTCTATATCTTCAATGATCTCGTACTCACTACTAAATGCTCAGATTACAATCGATTAAGCTCATAAGTCGACATAACCAAGTAAGATGTCTACTTGAAAATATTTCTTAACGGATTCAGCTTCGTCCGCGCACCTAACGATGGGAAATACTTCATAAATAGACTCTCAGTGACCGGAAAAAGATAAACTCTCGACATCAACTTCCAAAACAGGACTGAAAGAGACCGCTGCTATAACATCATGAAAAATGCTGTTTAAGATATCTATACCAAGTAAAGAAACCGAAATGAAATAATCCAGGAAAACTAAAGTCGAAGAATCTCCGCTCAAAGTATGAACATCGATGAAACCTATGACTTCCATTAAATATAGAACCAGCCGCTCCATGCCACACATGGCTTCACCTACACCTAGGGGTTCCAAAAAATTAAAAATAAAATCTAGCCATAACGTAAAGGCGGAATCAAAGTTATCTCCAAACCGTCGGTTCAATACTTTTCCCCAGACTAACCCAAGTTCAAGTGGACACAGCCTCCCGAGTACCCGCCTTTCCATCTCCAATTCCGATATATCGGGGCCTAGAAAAGATATGAGGGATCTACGCTCTACTATGTCTTCTTCATCCAAACTGCACCTCCAGTAAAAATACGTCAGTATACCTATCTGTAGTACAACTAAATACAGTAATTCTAGACCTACCTTCGGCAGTTCCATTCCAAAACCAACCCACCCATCAACTTGCCATGTGTCAACACGATACCCAATGGAGTTCAATACAACGACTACAAAAACAATGAACTGAAACTGATAGAGTTCAGAGCCATTTGTCTCTAAAGATTCCTCAATTTTGTGTTCAGGAATTAAAAAATAATGGAAAGAGCATAATTGCCATCCTTAAATGTGTTTCTGGATGAAAGGATATGGAGTTACCTAATCAACCACAAGTATGCATAAAAATGCACCTGCATTTGGTGCCGAAATGTTGACTTTTCGAAAGACCTTGTCAAATTCTAAGAACTGGAAAACATCTAAAAAGACTATCACCAATGCAGACGGCAAAACCGTCAATGGAAACCAATCTGCCTTGAGTACATGTTCAACCTACAAACCCGTCTGGCCAAAGAAGCTCTCCCAAAATAAAACCAAACTCTATAAAGAATGCTGCTCTACTTGAAACTTCGCTCCCATCGACTAATCACCCCCTTTGTCTTTCCAAGCGGAAAAACAATCAGCCGTCCTTCCTAGCTGCTTGATCTCCCAATCCACCTCCTAAACCGAAATCCTGTAAATCAACACCTACTCGTGGTATAAGTTCCAGTCCATCACAGCACCACGGTTCGCTAGGTTCTCTAATTTCTGGCTGTTAGACTCAAAATAACCACCTTAAGGGATTTTTAACTCTGCCTCAAACTCAACAAAACTGACTAACTCTATCTGCTAGATTAAGATTAGTATATCATGGAAGTTGCCTCAAAAGGAAACATCTGTCAGGATAAATAGGAATTAAATAGTCATAAGAAACAAAGCACCACTCGGGGATTCTTTAGAACTTTCTCCAACGCCCTGCATGAAATAGAAGACAAAAT
>JAOWAT010016684.1:0-12366 GCA_028571025.1 Longipedia americana | reverse complement strand
CGGGGGCTAGCCCTAGGTCTAAAATGAAGGTGTGTAAAATTTGGTGATCTTTTATAGAAGTGAAAATTTCAATTTTTGCTCCCTTACATTCCGAATAATCTATTATGAACGACACTGTAGCTGAAATGGCCAAAATCAAAATTTTTGGCCAGATTTTGAAAATTTAGATCTAGTTAAGTTTACAAATGTATGTTACAAATTCCCGTCAAAATAGGTCTTAACCTCCCTTTAAAATCAAATTTTGTTCATAGTATTCAGCAGAGGCCAGGGAAAAATTTTAGACCTGAAAATATTTTGATGCCTGGAGTCATCAGGTAACAATAATCCTACCCTTAGGATTTGAGACATGATGATTTATGTAATGATGATTGATTTCAGTATACTGGCTTGGCTTAGAAACAAGAGGTCAAAGCGAAAACTGTAAAGGCTATGCTTGCGATTCCAAAGATATTGAATGGATTGATGGAACACCATTTGAATTTAAAGAACATATTTATGGAACAGAGAAGGGAGGAACAGAATTGAACAAAGGCAAATGTTTGAGGATGCGTAAATGGTATGATCACATGGTAACCGATTCTTGTGATGATTCAAGAAAGAAGAAATATTTATGTCAGTCAACTTGCTTTGCAGCTGGAGTTGGTAAGATATGTTCAGAATGGAGAATTATCAGCATTTGTATTTGTCTCAAGTATTATGTCTAATCTATCTTCAAATTGGGATTCTATCCCAAAAATCAAATTTAGTTTTCACCAGAAAAGTCTGTTTCTTTAAAAATCATGGTTTAATAACAGTTAGAAAAAAATATTTTGTCAATTGGGCAATTTGTAAAAATTCATTCATCAAAATTGCAAATTCTAAAACTTATACCCAGGGCTATATAAAGGATAAATTCTTGAGAATACACTCTTTTTTATGTGCGGCAGGCACGTCAAGGAGAGGCTCGCGTTTTGTTTTTTTTTCATTGTAAGCACTTTCTGCTTACAACGCATTGCTGCCCATCATTGTTGCCCATCCTTGCCAATCATCACTGGTTACGTAGCTTTGCTGCCCGTCCTTGCCAATCATCTCTGGCTACAAAACCTCCTTGTGACGAGTGGCGAGTGGATGTAGATCTGCAGAACTTTCATCAGCGATGGAGCTGCTGACATTGCAAAACAATTTTCTTTATTTCTTGACAATTAGAACTTTTTAAGATTTTTCACTTACTTAAAGCACCCCACGTTATGCACGGTTTCCGTGTTTGTTCTTATAAGCATAAACTTTATAGGCATAAATGAGGCTCGGATTTTGGGGTTTTTACTAAATAAGGATGAGCATATCATTAATAATAAATCTGAGGCTTTGCGAAAAAATTAGTGTGTCATATCATTTTTGTTTTAGTTTTTTGTTTAGATGCCCCACCAATACCATCAAGTGTAAATGCCCAAGATTATTCATGGAAATCTACCGTTCCATGGACAAAGGGCCAAACAATCAGGTAAACATACCATAAAGTTTTTTACAAGGCAACTCCTGTGAATATTGCTCCTTTTAATAGAAAAACCTGAAAAATGGCATCATTGACAAAAACACAGATCTCAAAAAGAAATAAATGAGGACCACACAATGGTAAGATGTTGGAAGATTTCATCATCTACAAATTTTATACTTCTCAGTTTTGGAGAAAATTTGCCGCAGTTTTGGAAAAAATTGTCAAACAAAAAGCCTGATTATGAAAAAATCATAAGTTCCATTACATTTGATATTTCTAAAAATTAGAATTTATGTCTCAGGAGATCAATCTTTCTAAAAATATTGTTTACATCACATTAAAAATGTTCAAGTACATTTTTTTGTTTAAAAGATAAATATGTACTAAAACACAATAAAACAAAGCAGTTATTCTGTATGAATGATCAATAAAAACCAAATACTGACCCAATATATTCTGTGAATTATTCTATAATCTTCATATAATATTTATATCAGTCTAATTAGTGGAATAAATCTTAGAAAGTGATTTTAGGCTTTTTTATCTCTTTACCTTCAGAGAATATTCATAATGATTTGAAAGATTTATAAATGATATCAAAAAATAATATTGCTAATCAAGAAAAGATTATAATTTCACGGGACATAAAGATCAAAACTTTATCATGGCTTATTAACTTTAGAGTGAATCTAACAAACAATAATCCAAAAAATGTTAATTTCAGAAGAGTAAAAATCATCACAATTTATGAAATTACCATGTGTGATTGTAAGAATAAATTTCATATGAATATTGAATATGATTAAAAGTAGAGAGGTATTCTATTAAAATAAAATCACACAATCTTACGGATCAATCATGTATGACATTTTTTTCTGAAAATATATATCAAAAAAGTTAATTGTGTAACAAAATTTGTTTGAAAAAAAGATAGCAAGTTATAAGCATATGAGAAAAGTAAACTATTTTGTGTCCTAAAGAAGTTGTGAGGGCATTCTGCCTAATATTGTAAATTGATAGTAAACATATTAATAGAGGCTGGTTCTTATAAGAAACCACCAAATATTTAGAGTCAACAAAAAGCTTGCAAAGTGAAAAAGGAAAAATACAACGTATCAATGCCAAATAAATCTATACATTAGTTGACAAAACACAAATCACTTGACATCAAGTCATGAGCATAGACTTTTATCTGTTAGCTGTTTCTGTGATCATACATTTAACAAAAACGTTTAATATGGTGTCCAGTGCAACAGCTGCAGATTACACCTGCACCAGTTCATTTGCTGCTGGTTATGAGTTAAGGACAACATCAAAAAGGTATTATAAATTTGTACAGAATTCTGAAAGCATAACTTGGGATGATGCCAAAGCGAGTTGTGAAAGTGATGGAGCTCAACTGGCAGTATTAGCACGAGAAGAAGACTACATGGATGCAGAACAGGGTAGAAGTGAGTCAAAGCCTGCTCAAAGAATGCATGAGTATGACATGGGTCTGATACATATTATAATATTAATGTGTACCCTTCAATTACAGATTCTTTAATCGAATTCCAAAATTTCCAACTTATCAATAAAAATCTTTTATAAAATTTTATATTTGAGATGGAGATTAGACCTTTGTATGGACCTGGAAGTATTTCAATGATTTAATGATTATTTGAGAAACTTCAGTATTTTGTGAGCTTGTATTACATAAAGTACCGTATGACCACCTAAATCGGACCTACCAGGGGTAAATCGGACCTAAGCTCAAAATGCTTAAATTTCATCCTAGTTTCATTCTAGCTTAGGTCCGATTTACCCCTGGTAGGTCCGATTTAGGTTGCTGTACGGTAAGAGTTTACTAATTACTTCTATTAGGACAGAAAATGTATGTCCAAAAGTTATTGATTATACTGGTTTAAAATTTTTGTTGGTGGTGGTGGTGGGGGGGGGGGCAAAAAAAGGTCTGATTGATTGTTAGTTACCTTTCTTTCAATTCATTTTAGTGTTTTGTCTAGATGCTAACCAACACTGTCAACTAAAAATGCACAAGATTACTCATGGTGGGGGTAAAGAAGGTCTAATGATTGATAGTCTTGAGTAAGAAATTTCTTTCAAAAATTGACCAGAATTCTTGTATTCTGGAACTATAGATTGCTTATAGTTATACTGTTCTTAACATATTTTGATTTAATTTATGTATATTCATTTTTGGTAGGCTTAATTGTTTATATACTAATATCTCCATTAGATCATACTCATGTATGGCATACTGATTTACGATTATTTTCAGTATATTGGCTTGGTTTAGATACAAGAGGTCAGAGTGAAGACTGTTTAGGTTCCGCTTGTGATGCCAAAGATATTGAATGGATAGATGGTACTCCATTTGAATTTGAAGAACAGATTTATGGAATGATAAGAAATGGAACACAATTGAGGAAAGGCAAATGTCTAAGGATGCGTTCACTTGAAGAGCATATGGTCACAGCCCCTTGTGATTCTGATAAATATAACAAATTTTTATGCCAATCACCTTGCTTTGCAGCTGGAGTTGGTAAGACATATAGCTTATTATTGAGAAAAAATAGAGTAAATCTTAAGCATTTTAAACATAGGTCCAATTTACACCTGGTACTTGGAAAAAATGATTCAGCTAAAAATTATAAATTTATAAAATTAATTTAATAGTAGGGTGTAGTATAGAATCGCCAAATAAGTCGGGACATTACTCATATTACAGATCTTAAAATGCTGATTCCAAAACTATCCTTACTTTTCCAATTTGACCACGGGAACCTGTCCCCACAAAGGCTTTTTGTTTACTTTGAGACTGTTTCCTGGAATTTGATTTTATTAATGCTTCTGTGTTAGCAAGAAAGTCAAAATTCCCCAAAAATCTAACGACATAAAAATCTGGGAAATGGTGAAAAAGTAACCAAACTTCAAGGCTTGGTAGGGGCAGGTTCCTGTGGTCAAATTGGGAAGGTAAGGGCAGTTTTGGAATCAGCATTTCAAGATCTATAAGATGAGCAACGAACAAACATGGAATGAAAAACTTTTTTTACTCAATGTTACACCCTATTAATAGACAATAGAAAACCAGGTTAGTTTACACTTGTCAAAAATTTTCCTTACTTCAATGCCTACCAAACACAATTTAAAGTCAGGTAAGAAATAATTACCAATTATTAATTGCAATTAAAACAGATGTTACCATGCAAACTAAGAGATTTTGAATGGGATCATTCATTAGAAAAAATTTAGTCAGTGTTCAAAATAGCAGGCTTACTCTGATTGGCACAAAGTCAATTTTAATAACAATGGCATTGCCGTGAGTGGAAATTAGAATAGAGATGGTTGTGATTGCCCAAAGACCTGCAGCTCTGAGGCAAAATTGTAAGTTACATTTCTTTTAATTGATTTTAGTGTTTTGTCTAGATGCCCCACCAACACTGTCAAGTGTAAATGCACAAGATTACTCATGGAAGTCTAATGTTCCGTGGACCAAGGGCCAAACAATCAGGTAAGCATGTGTCATGTATTGTTAAAAGTAACTCCTGTGAATATAATTCCTATTATTGGGCAGAGCTTTTGTCCTAAAACCTGATATTGCTAAATAAATGTTGGTATTTTTATCGTGGGTTATTTTGGTATCGTGTGCCTGAGCACTTTGCATGTTAAGCATGTATCATTGAATTGGAACCAAGTCAGTTTTTCTATACATTTTATATTGTAGAGTGAATCCCTTTGAGTAAGGCCAAGAGGATTAATCGATGATAAACCATTTGAATCATCATGAGAAAGATGAAAATTATCATCAATTATCCCTGATGGCCCTACTCAAGGAAACACATTTAAATGTGTCACTAAATCTATTGCTGATTGTAATTGTTCGAATATTGGTATTGTAAAACCACAAAAATGTACAGAAAATTGTTTCAATTTCCCATAATTTTTTTATCATTGCAAATTTTGTACAATCAATAACTTTTTTAATAGAATTATTCTCTTAATTGCTTTGCCTTTTCAATGACAAAAAGTAGTAATTTTGTTAAGCATATGAATATTTTATTATCATAAAATACGGCAATTGTTTCTTTGTTAGAATTACAGTCAGATTTTTTAAAATTACATTTCATGTACTTTTCCTAAGGTTAGAATTTTGTTAATTGTTAAGCATTATCCTCCTTAAACCTTATGGCCTTCTTACACTGCACGAAATATCGCCGATGTTTTATCGCAAAAATTTTACATGCTAAATGGCTTGAAAATTATTGCCGATAAAATATCGACGATAATATATCGGCAATATTTCGTGCAGTGTAAGAGAACCACATACATTACATCTACTTCACCAAGTAGCTTTGGAAGAGATATAGAATAAAATGGGACTAATATAAATGAAAAATCTATGAAAGTAAGGTCCCACTATTATGGAAATATCAAGGAACTTAGAGTTAGTAACTTAGTTCCCCTTTGAATATTATTTATAAACAGGCCAATTATTCTTTATGAATGAATAATAAAAACAAAAAACTCATTTATTCTGTGACCAATTTTATAATCTTCATTTAACATTTATGTTAGTATAATTAGAAGAATGAATCTACAAAAATAAGTAAAGGTTTTTCTGCAATTTTTTTAGAGAACATTATTATATGTAGGGGTCAGACTACATAACATTTTCATTCCAATTCCTTTTGACCCAAAAATGATTGCTAATTAAATACATTTCTTTATATTTTTTGATTTGGGGTGTTCAAGGCTAGTTAAAGTTTACTTCAGTACAGGCTTTCTTTCACTTAATAATGCCCCATTCATTGAAGTGAATTTGGAGTGCTCAGAACTGCCAATAGCTGTCATTTTTTCCAAATTTTTCTTCAGTAATCTTATTTTTTGTACAAATGAACAGATTTAGCTTGTTTCAAAGGCCGCCCGGTCATTTTTAGCATTTCACTACATAAATTAGTCCGAGCCTTATGTAAAGTCTAATTTCACTGGTAATGAGTTCAGACTATTAAACTTTACCACTGATTAATTTTCTCATTCATGTTCAGATTAATAAAATTTCAAAGTAATAAATGTATCAGAAAGTAATAAATGACAGAAAAAATTGTAGAGAATCTCAAGCATGATATTATAATATGTAAACATTTTCAAACATGCATATTCTTGCCGAGCCTTAGTTCAAAGATATCTAAGGCAAGAAGATTAATTAGCACCATTAATGAAACAAAGTTGACAATAAAGAATTTACATGAAACTGTTTATTTTTTTTATTTTTACACAGCCTGAATTCCGTTTGATTTCCACATATGAAAGGTCATCCAGGGCAGGGGTGATGAAATGATATCATTTGAAGGAGGAGAAAAAGAAGAAGAAGAAGAAGAGTATTGGTTTAATGATAATGACTCCCTTTTCTTTCCCTCAAAGAATCCTATCAAAAAGGTACAAAAAACGGGGAGAGAAAAAAGAATCAGCAAAATAAATTGTTTTTCTTTGTCAAACTTTTTTGAAAAAGTAAGAAATGAGGAAAAGAAATTTATCACAAAGAGAGTGACAATTTTTGGCAACCATTGCTGAATATTTAGACTTGTCTGTGAGAAATTTTGTAAATATGAGCTCTCCCTGTTATCATATTATTGGAAAAATGCGACAATATAGCATTCCTATGCCCCTGAAGAGGGCGGTGATGAAATTTTCCTGGGCCGAGGGTGCCCAAATCTGATTAGGGGAAATTTTAAATTGCCGCCCGATGAAGGGGCATAGCACTGGTATTCCTATTAAAAAAACTTTGTACATGCTACATTTTCCCGGAATTTTCTTCCATTGTGCACTGACCGGGTGGCACTATCCATTGCCGACCGGTCAGCAATGGATATTGCCGCCCGGTCAGTGAACAATGTTATAAAACATGATAGATTTCTAAATGGGGAATATACATTCCTTTTAATAGGAATACTTGTTTCACAAGCTAGGGAAACATATGAGGTCTGAAATCATGATAAACTTACTTTTATTTTCTACAAATAAATTTGCTAAAATGCTAAAATTTCCGATTGAATTTGTAACTGCCCAACGTTTGTTGGTTATTTGTGATTTATGCAAATTATAGAGACAGGGATCACTTTACAAAACGAGCTGCAGATACGAACTAACCTTTGCCTCAAAAATATGAAGATGCTTCAATCTTAAAAGTGCCAATCCTTTACAAAACAAGTGTTTCAAAATGCAAAACAGACATTCATTTTCTGTGGGACAGTCACAAACCAACACCAATTCAAAGAATGAAATAGAGAAAAAAGAACACAAAAAGGTGAATCCTCATACAAATCTGTCCTTAACATCGTTCTTTCAAAATTCAAGGTGTTTCGTGAAAAAGAGAATAAAATTGAAATGAAATTTTAAGAAAAAGAAAACAACAAAGATAATTGAAAAACAACGTTGTTTAGCTATCCTTTATAAATCAAATAGAAAATAATTGGATTGATTCCCAAGTACTCAAGCTTTGGTAACAACTTTTACAACAACAGGAAGAAAAAATCGCAATTTTTTTAGTGAATATCAGAGTTATTCTGTTTAATTGAAGTGTAATTCAACCACAAGTATATCAGAATTTTCTGTTGTCCAACCTGTAGAATGGAGATAGATAGAAGTACATCAAATTTTGGGTTAGGCCTCTGACTGAATAGTTGTGATGAGCTCATGACATTATTCTGTAAAAATATATTTAAGGTGGTGAAAAATTCAAAAAATGTTTGAGTTTCCCAGAGTACTTCCTACGTATGCAAGTAAGTAACTTTCCTTTCCATGTAAGAAAAAAGCCTGTTTGATGGGAAAAAGTCTGTATGGGAAAATTATTCCATCACAGGCTTTTTTCAGTCATAATTTCCCATCATCGTATGGCGGGAAAATTTTCCCACCACATGGGCTTTTTTACATGAAAAAGAAAGTTACTTACTTTTCCTTGTAGCCTTTTTAAATGCCCTCAATCTCTAATTAGAGTTTAATAAATCATGTTTGCATCATCGTCATCGTCATTTGAAACCTATTGGTTTTTCATTGAATTAAGTTATTGCCCACCCTATTTGAAACATGTGCTAATGATATCTAAATATCTTCATGTCAGACATATTTGTATAGGTTTTTATTGAAATGTCAGCTTGGAAATTTGTTTATGGTTATGATAATTCTTAAATCATAAGTTAGGTCCTTCTTAGTGAGAGAGATAACAAAAGTAATAAACAACTAAACATGTATGGTCATTTATTGTTAATAACCAATTGTCCTTTAAATTAGAAGTGTCTTCGTTAAAATCATAGCAAAGTGTGGCATCCTAATGGGACTTTCTTTCTATATACAGATTTGATGGATGTGTAATAATGTACATTTTTTGGAATCCATGAATATTTTTTTCAATCCTATAGCAAGGCTTAAATTTCTTTAATTGCATAAAAATGAAAAAAGGAAATCTTAGCATACTCATCCTTATTTCATATTGTTAAATTTTTAAAAACAATATACTGTATAATAGTACAACAATATTCATAAAAAAAAACATTTTTGTCCTTCCTGACTCAATTACTCGTAGCTTATGAACTTTGACATAGACATTTTTTAGTCCAAGAAATCATTGGTTGCATTCGTGCAAGAGTTATTATGTGGCTGTGCAAAAATGGAATAAGATATTATCAGGCTTTTTTGACAACTTAGGCCTTGATGTTGATTTGAAATGCAACCAGTTGCATGACTATGCAACTAGTTGCGTCAACTTTTTTGTTAATAAAACGTTGCTCTACAGCGCAACTCTTTCAAAATCCGCAAAAGCACAGCATGCACAGAGCAACTTTTAATTAATAAAAAAGTTGACGTAACTATATAATTGAACAGTCATGCAACTAGTTGCATTTCAAATCAACATCATGGCCTAATAGACTGGTTAAACTCCTTAAAATTTTGTATTTCTGAGTTTTTGCATATTTGAAACAGTTTTAAAAAATTGCCGTGTTTTCGGAACATTTTGTGAGTTTTTCAAAACACTGGTCAAAATTTACTATTAATTGGCAAAATTTCGTGAAATTTTGAGGTTTTTCAGATTTCTTCGCCAAATTTACCACATAAAGTTTACATTTTGTGAAATTTTTAAATATATTTTTTTTAATTTTTAGTTTTTCAAATTTTTCTGAGTTTTTCAAAAAAAATCATAGAGTTTTTGGTAATTTTTTGTCAAAAAAGCCTGACTAAAGCTTTCATTTCATATGATCATATTGAAAGAAAAAGTATATTTTATCCAACGAGCTGACGATTGTCCTTGAATGATTATTATGGAGACATTAATGATTTAAATATACTGTCATTATTCAGAGTTTATTTGACAAAAAACTCCTAGCTCAGTACACCTTTGATGAATACCGTTTCGTGGCTTTCGCGCTCACTGATCAAAATTATTTTTGCCTTTAAAAAGGTAGACTTACGTCACATCATAACTACTAAATTCTGGGCTGGGTTACTCACTTATAAATGTACTAGCAATGACTAAATAAAACATAAACTTCTGCTCGCACATAGTTATATGACAGTGTTCTCAAACATGTTGCTACTAACATGTAACTATTTGTAAGAATATCCAAACAAATCTGAACACATACAAAACCAATCTATCTTACTCTTTTACCCTTTTATCTTTTTTGTAATTAGTCACATTCAATTTTGTCATGTTCTCTTTGAATTTTGAAGCTAGGAAATATTCGGACCTGCTTATGAAGTGGTAAACGGAAAAATTCGGATTATGAAAACAATATTGATCGAAAGATGAGTGAGATATATAATTAGTTATCTTTTTACAGAGGAATCTCACAAAAGCGTAAAATTCTGGAAAAAAAATTAGTCATGAGAAATATCGGAATGCATTTATCGTCATAAAAAAATCAAATATGATAATCAAATATGATAATCTTCTATTTCAAAGGTTTTATTGTTAATTTCAAGAGGAAAACCTTTTGATAAGACGTCTTTGATGCAACACGAAAAATATTTATTCATTGTCATTGAACCTCGTCATCAGTGTCCAAAATGTACAACACAAAGGGCTTTAGTGGTGTAATCTTCTTCTTCTTATTTCATAAAGATACAGTTTGGAGAGAAGCCAATTCAACAGTGCCAAAAAATCATTGCCTTCATTGTATTGCATCTATGTGTGTGTTTGGGATATTGTAAAAGAATCGTATTTACGCCCACAGGAATGTACATCAATGATTTTAAACTAATATACTAACTTTCTATAAATGAAATTTCTTGGTGATGAACGACTTTTGAATTTCATCCAACTTCATAAATAAAAGGCTTTTAATGAGAAAAACATTGAAATTTAATCAAACGTAGCCGAAGACATATTTTGGCCTTTATTCCCTATTTGGAGATCTGATTTCTTATTATGTTTTATACCCACTCCCTATAAAAATTTGATATTTTGTAAGACCATCTTTCGTAACTAAAAAGGTCTTCCACTGAATGGTTTAGGACATAAATTGATCAGCTTTGTCCTTATAAACCAATCGGCTGTATGGTTTTTTCATTGGTTTTAATTACAATTTTTGGATTGTTCATAGTTTTTTCATTTCATAAGTTTCCAACAGTTGTCAGCTATATGTGTACCTTGTTTACAAAACAAGCGCGGAATCCTCACAATGCTGCTGCCACTAGGTTTTGTGAGTGTTAGAATGATATAAATTCATAATATTGGTCAATATTGAAAAGTTACAATCCTCAGAATCCTCACAAATGTTGGTTCTGCTGCCATTGAAGTATCCTGAAAAGTTATAAAAGAAAATTCGCATTTCCCCTCCCCCAACCAGTATAGATCTCAATTGATGATCTTGTCAACTTTCAGAAATGTCTCAAGAACAAGCGCAAGACTCATCTGATCACTTATGAAATAACCATTCTATTGGGTGACAGTTTTTATAGTTGTACCTGAGGCACCATCACAAAAGTGATCATTAAAATTGCTCAAAGCACATTCATGTCCAGAAATTGTATCAATTTGATTCAATACACATTAACGATTCTTCAAATTGACATATTTTCAATTTTTACCCATGAGTTTTCTCAAAAATTAGCAATATTTTCAAGACGGGAGCAATGACAGTTTTTATAGTTATTCCTTCCTGTCATGAGAGGTTGGCCATTAGCATGTTACTCTTCTAGCTCTTCGATGAGCTAGAAACATCATTCCTTGGCTCCCGCCTACTTTGGGATTTTAGGCAGCAGCCAAAAGCAGTTAAAGAACATTAAATTATATGAGTGTCTGACTTCGATAAATTGGAGATAAAATCCTGTTTTTGGATTCTTATGAAGATCTCTGCCTCCTTTCATGGTTCTTAGCCTCACAACAAAGATGTTCTTTGTTCAAGACTATAGTTTGGCATTCAAAAGGTCAAGCAGCAGCACCAAAAGGCATGATGAATATGATCACGATAAAAGTTGTTAACTAGGGACTATAGAATCGAAGGTGAATCTCAACTTTAAAAGAGACCCGTGGAAGGAAAGTGAAATTAAGGCGAATACCAGAATCAAACATCAAATCTCTGTATATCAAGTTCGATAAAATTCATCTAGTCATGTCAAAGTTCGTTTTCATTTTCTAGGATTTCTTGAAGTAGAATTTATTCGAATCTTTAGGGTGTTAATTTTTCATTACACTTTGCCGCCTTCCCCCATTCACCCTACGATCAAATGAAGCTTGCTCCTTAATCTTAATAGTAGGGTGTTTCAGGGGATCGTAAAATTAAGTTTGGATAAGTTTTTCTAATAGATTTTGAGCTGTAAAATTCAAATCTGATCTCAGATTTTCCAAAAAATGTCATATAGATGTCCCTACCTCCCTTTGAAGTTCATGGCTTTTC
>JAOWAT010016683.1:0-29708 GCA_028571025.1 Longipedia americana | reverse complement strand
TTTTCTATTCTTAGTCCATATTTTGATATAATTAAATGTATGAGAAATCAATAATATTTATTTAAAATAGATTTGATTCACTATCAAATACTTATTTCCCGCTCGCTAGTCGTTAAACCATTGCTTTTCAGTTCAAAATTTTTTGTACTGCCCAGTTCCGTAAGGATTATTATATCCTTTGTTGTAAGGGTTATTATTGTTATACGGATTCCCTTGGCTTTGAGACATGTTATTAACGTAGGGATTTCCTTGATTCTGTTGCATATTATTCTGGGGAGACTGCTGGTATGGGTTTGAAGTATTTTGATTGTAGTAAGGTTGCTGTTGATATGGTTGGTTATATGGTTGTTGGCCGTAAGGTTGTCCATAAGGTTGTCCGTAGGGCTGTCCATAAGGTTGGCCATAAGGCTGTCCATATGGTTGTCCGTATGGCTGTCCGTACGGCTGCCCATACGGTTGCCCGTACGGTTGCCCGTATTGTTGTCCATTTTGTTGCTGGCCATATGCATTGGGAGGTTGTTGGGGTTTGTTCATCATGAGTTTAAAAGCGTCGAAAAGCTATTTTTTATCGATGGCTCCATCAAAATTTTGATCAATAGACTTAATTGCTTATAAGGCTTGAGATTGGTTAACGACGATGTCCATTCCGAGTGATTTAAAGAGATCATTGAAGAAATAAGTCATTTCTTACTGGTCAAGAGTGCCAGAGTGGTCGGCATCATATTTATCAAATATTTTGTCGATATATGCTTTGAGCATTTAGTCTTGGAGGTTTCCTCCTGAAAGCATGACTTTAAACTTATATTTATTCAATTATACGAACCTTCTCATCAGGAAATTAATGAAATGCGACAAAATTAACTTAAGCTAAAATAAATAAATATTTTATGCATATTGTGATTTCTTTTGTTTGTTTAAAACGCTTAATTTTATGTTCTCATTTGAAGTGCGTGTAGCAGCTAATTTATTATGGAAAATCTCGTCCTTATTCATAAAATTTCGAAAAAAAACATAGTCCTACCGTAGGGATCTGTGGTTTGATTTATTTTATCATTTTTGAAAATAAACACTTCTTTTTCCTTAAACTATTACTTGCAATGAATGATTTGGTAAATAAATAATCATTGATCCATCAATAAGTTCTGCTTTCTTGAACAATTTTTTTGGTCTGTAAGAGTCATATTCAAATTATTTGCATTTAAGCCCAAGCTTAAAGCATAGTTTGAAAGCTCCTCCAATTTTTATGCGGACATGGTTGGGGTTCTTGACATTATGTGGATGCAATAATTCAAAAGTCCTAAGTTTTAGCCACAGTCGTATTCAATAGCAGTGTTCTCGTCCAATTCGATCACCCAATATCCTACGCGATTGAAACTTATTTTCTCAACAAACTTTCCAGGAATACTTTAGGGTAGCAATGTTGCATTCACACCGATTGTCTTTCCTTTTTTAATGCAAGATTGGTAGGCAGTAATGTTTCCAGGGGAATTATTCACGTTTATTTCTGTGCAAGTACAATCTTTCTAGAAATAAGCGCCTCCTGCAGTCTGATATTTTGCAATTTCGTACCATTTGCCTTAGTATGCTTTGATACTGAAGCCTGCAGCAGGAGGAGGGTTCGAACAGCGAGAATAGGTAGTCAAAATCAGTGCTGATGGTAGAAATACGGTGAAGATGACGTTATAGAATCCTTTCATGAACCGAAAATTATGCAATTTGATCGTAAATTTCTGGTTAAAGTCATTGAAAAAAACATATTTTCCGACTGATTGAATAGCTTCTTGAAATCATCTACAAACTCATGGTATAAGCAGTAAATTTATACAAAATAGTCAATTTCCCCGTAAATTATCGGTTCGGTTATTGATTTCGTGAACTTTTTCTGATAAATTTTAGTGAAACCGTCTATAAGTAAAGTCTTACTTGTTGAGACCAAAATATGGTATTTGAGAAATTATTTAATAATATAGTCTTAAGCATGAGTAGTCAGAATGTTGAGAATGAGGCATAGGTAAAGGTTCGGTCGCAGCAAGAGGAGGCTTCCTAAATTGCTCCTTAATAGAACAGAAGTCCCTTAAAGTAGTACTAATTTTTCAGGGATGATTAGAGCTGCTCTAGTCAGAAATGCACCTAAAACGCATCCCTGCCAATTTGAACATTAGTATGTCGCTGGTTCAAATTGGGTTTTTATTCCTCATTTCGATCATATTCTAGAGAGTCTGAACAAGGGTCAGGAAAAAATAATTTCTACGAGCCTGATGATGAAGATAAATCAAATATCGAAGGTGACGTTGAGAATTAGGAACTGCGAAATTAGAATCCGGACGATAATGTAAGTGGAGAAGAAGATAGTGACAAAAAAAATTAACCCGTTTCTGGGATATAGAAATAGAGCAATTAGAACGTTGCTAAAACGGGAGGTAGCTCTCGCAAATGTTTTAACAAACTTTGCAGTTCTAAGAAAATCCATAAGAAGGTGAGGTCGAAAGTTTAAAACGGAAAATACCGCTTTTTGTGCAAACCTTGCTACGAGAATTACATCAATCACTACTATTGCTAATTCTGCTAACAAATCTACTCCAACAACGACAACGAGGAAGAAGACCTTAACAAGTGGATCGGATGCGACAATTGCGAAAGATGGGTACCTTTCTATTTATTTTCAGAATCACATTGACTGCGAAAGAAAATACAGAGACAAGAATATTGCTCAGGTCAACTAAAACGATGGCTCCTATCTGTGTCTATCCTGCACCAAACTGGCAAAAGGCAGTCAAACTGGCCTAAAGGAAACCGGAAGCAACCCTCAATATAGATTTCGTTCTGAAAGGGGTGATAATGCTGATAAAAAGGCCAAAAATAAACCGATTTTTTCCAGTGAGCAGAAATTCCCGATTTTCCACAAAAAAATCTAGAGTTTGACCAACCTTGAAGCCCTCTTACTTAGTCACAGTAATTCTTAAATAATTGCAGATTTTAAATTGACAATTACAGACACTCAAATCCGTGAAGATATATAGAACCTGAGGGCAGCTCATAAAATTGACGAAATGGATGGAAGGCCCAAAAAAAAGATCAAAGTCTAATGAGCAACTGGCGGCATGTTTGATTGTCATTAAAATGAGTTGTTTCAATCAATATTGAATATTGAAAGAATATCAATTTTTTGATTCTCGATTATCACAAAAATCACTACATAGCCAATATCATTAATTCGCTACCCATTTAATTCGAAAATGTAAAATATAGAACCAAAGACCGAAAATATAAAACTGGGTTGTCACTAATGCAGAAAAAAGTAAGACTTAATGAAGAAATACCTGCAGTTAGTTGAGCTTCTGAAAAAAAAACTGCGCAAACATGAACATTCGAATTTTTCGAAAAGAAGCACCGAAATCGCGAGTACAACCGGTAATACAATCGTTCTTACTTAAAATATTTTGCATAGGCACAAACTTCCCATTTCTTTGTTTATGCTAGCTCAGAATAAGCTCTGCAAGCACTTTAATAAGTTGAAAAATTGTTCGATTGCCCATCGAAGTTCTGAGAAGCTGGCTTTGACCCTAATTGTCAAAAGGTGGAAACGTGAAAAATTGAAAGAAGGATGGAGGGCTCTCAGAAAAACTAGCTAGCTCAAACTTGGTTCTTGCAAACCTGAGTAGTCCGAGGGCAATTTTCCACCACTTAGCAATTAAAATTCACGCAATCTAAACTAGAATCTAAGCGATTTTTCTGAACCTCCACAATATCCAAATATCCCTCCTTCGCAAAAACTTCAAAGTGGAGTCTACTCAAAAAAATAGCTGCTAAGAAGGATAGCAATTTCCCAATTCAAAACCTAGCAGCTGGAAAAAGAAAAAGAAATTCTGATTAACTAAATCTAACAACTTAAAGAAATTCAATAAAGAGAAAGTCAAAAAAAGAAAGCCAGTTTGTAACTTCTGGGACAAGATATTCGGTAGAAAGCCCTACTAATTTAATCGTACTAGAAATAGATCGAAGATCTCGAAAAAATATTGGTCAAAAATGCCCAGCTGGGAAGGAATGATGCAATGAACTATTAAATCTAAACCTTAAGGAAAGAAAACAATAAATTATCGAACGATGTAGAGAAATAAAAAGCTGAGATTACGAAAATCAAAGAGGAAATTGACATTGAGAGACAAAACAATGAATAACTCCGTGTTTTAAACTTGTAACTAAACAACAAGTTGATACAAAAATAAGCAATGGAAGAAATTTGGGTGAAAACCTCTGTTGATTTAGAATTTCTTTCTAAAAACCAGCTCACAAAAATGAAACAGCAGTAGTTGAAGATGATCAAGTGGAGAAAAAGCCTTAGGCAGGTCTTTCAAACCATTAATAAAAAATACTAGAAAGTTGGATAAGGCAAGTAACACATCCTTGCCGAATTTGAGGTGCTTGAATGCTCGTAGGAGTAGTAATAGAGTCGAAGGGATTAAAACTGCAAAATGCTGGCGTTACTATCTTTTATATCGCAGATTGTAAATCAATAGGCCGATATACCTTGCAAATTTTTGTTCAATGAAAATGAATTATCAATTCTCCAACAGTCAAAATAAACGATTCTAAAAAAAATTCAGGAAAAAGATATTGCCAATTAACTCAGAATCAAATATTTGAAAAACACCAAAAAACGGACCAATAACTTACTCCCTTCGCAAGCCACTCATAACTATTTCTCAAAAAATAGTTCGAGACAGGAATTCCATTAGGTCACCAACTAAAATTAAGAATCAGAGCAGAACGTATCCTCGAGACCGAATACTACCATTCAATTTTTACAAGTATAAATTTAGAGAAATAAGCAAATCTAAAAAATATCGTAGCTAAAAAGTAACGCAATGCATGTTCGAAATGTTGTTCTGAACTTACTTAAATCCCTGTAACTCAAGTAATTTTTTTTAAATAGTATAGATAACATTTCAAGAAGATAAACAGTGAGACCGAAGGCATTTTATAAATTCTCTTCGATATTTTTGAGTATTCCGAGGATGAAAAGGAGAGCATTTTTAAACTTAAATAGAATAAAAGAAAGTTCGGGATTTTTTGATTATGTCGGTTCTTTACGAGATAAAAATGAGTTTTTGACAAACCTCATCCATACTTAATTGATTTATTTCCATCTAAGTAAATTTTAAATCAATTAAAAACACTGAAATCGTTTATCTTTTCAATCAGATCTCTGCAGTCTACTGCTATATTTACTTTTTTAGCATCATGTAAGGTGCCAGAATACTCTTTAGACTCAAGTATGCCCTCTATAATGAGTCTCGATCTTTGGCCCCGCAAAGGACGACTTTCCCAGAATGAAAAATAAGAGCTGTTTTTACTGGGTGCCCCATTTTGTACACTAAACCGGGAAAATTATCGTCCTTTATTCCTACAGACTAGTCAGCCAGTCTTCCAATGTTTAACTGAAAACCTAAATTGCAGGATCCAACAATATTTGTGATTCGATATGCCTTTATCGAAAATTTTTTATTCATGACATGATTAATGTCTTTAGTAACTTTGTGGGCGATTAACTCCGAGTCTTTTTCAGATTCACAACCGATTATTATGATTTTTCCAGACTTAAAGATAATAGTCGTTCCTCGAGGTTTGGTCTTTCTAATAGTAACCCCAGGAAATCTACGAGGGTTGTAGCGTGAGCCTTCGATTTTAGCAGCGATTAGCCTTAAATTTAGATCTTCGGAAATTTAAAGCTAAACTAAGGCAACTACGTTCTGAACTACGATATTTTGCATACCTAAATAATATTGTTAGTAAATTTCAATATTAAGTACATTTTAAGTACATATTTTCAAATTTGTATTGGATCAATCAAAAATTTTGTATTTTTAGTTCAGATACACATTTTGAATACATGTAATATATGTTCTTCTATATGGAAAACTTTCTGAAATAAATCGAACAAACAAATCCACAGGAATAGAAGAATTTTGGATATACATTTTTAGGATTTTTTTGGATGTACCGTATCACAGTTGGATGCCTGATGATTTTAGGCATGTCAAGCTAGTCGGTAACAGTGAGTGAAGGGGGTAACACTATTATCGGCTCAAAAAACGTGGTTTTTGGCCGCGGCAATGTTCAACTAACACATAATGTCCGAAACTACGGAAACAACAATAAGCTAGTCGGTGCAAATGATGTTTACCGAGGAAACAACATCAGGATGTTCGGTACAGATGCAAACACCGAGTTTGACTGGGAAATGCCGACTTATCTTGACAAATTAGGAATCCCTAAAGAACATCACTTGAGAAAATAGTACGAAGAGTTCTTAACTGGTGTCGATCAATAAAGTGATGAGTTTTTTGACCGAGAAAACCACCCATAGTCGGTAAATATGTAAGCGAGGAGACAAGAAAACTCGCCACAGAGGCCACTCGATGGAGCATAGTTTGCATATTACGCAAACTACTTGGATTATTGATCTATTACTCTATTGACTTACTTAGCTGTGAAATATCGAATGAAATTCAATAAATTTTTAATTTTATTTAATATCATTACTTTCTGTGATTTTTCATCATGTAAGACATCACTTTTTGCCTCTTTTCTTTCAAATTCTTTCTCTTTTCGTCCCTCTCTTTCTCTTTTCTTTTCTTGCTCAGGGCCCCCAGGAGCATATTTCTCTCTTCCTTCTCGACAACCTAGCTTACTCTCGGATTAGGATCTTCATTTGCCCATCTGATCGTCAACATTTCTGTACTATCCAAAGACTGGTTAGTCATACATTCCTTGGCATATTCCGCCATACATCTGTGACTATACTTTATGAAAGCATAACCTTTGTGGGGAAGGATAGTTATGTCTTATATCTCTCCCCAAAGACTAAAATGCCTCAATAAAATTTAATACATCTGAGTTACACCATTGTCATTATTTGGGATTTTGTAGTCACTTACATAGATCGCCTTGGTTTCCTTAGCAAAAGAACCAACACCTTTCATATCCTATCTGTAAGAACCAAAGCGAGCCCTTCCAAAGATGTCTTTAGTCTGATCTATGTTTTCACAGTCCGCTAGATTCGGAATTCGGTGCAAAAATTTGCAATTAACACCATTTGAACAGCAACCCCTAGCAAAAAACAAACAGAAAAAAGCCCCACCTTTTTAATTAAACAGATCAGCATTAGTATACCCGATATCCAATTCTGGTTGGCATCTAGTTAGTGCAGCCTCCTTCTCCTTTTCGTCCTTAGCGCAGATGTACTTACTATACCAAAAGTTGTACTCTTCATCACCCTCCTTATAAGTGTAGTTATTTGCTAAACTAGACTCCACTTGTTTTCTGGCGGGCCTTTCTAAGGTTTCTGTAAACTTAAGATATTTTTTAGTTTATTTTTTGAATATTTCCTTGGGGAGATGCTTGTATACATTTAGTTTCGGTTAATGTTTGGGTTACAATGTGGTTAGGAATGTTTGTACGCGATTATGTAATTATGCAGGGAGCTACCAGGTTGTTTCGTTAGTCTATGTGTTGAAATAGTAGTTTCTGCTCGTGCTTTCATCAAAGTATATTTGGAACGGAGTAATTAGTTAGTTTATTTCCTGCGTATTCATTTTTTTGAGAGTACTGGCGACTTATATGTAGTCTGAATTGAATTATTATAAGAGTTTATAGTTTTTCCTCAGTGTTAAATAAAAAATGAGTAGAAAATATAGTAGGGAAATTGTGTGTAAACCAATTACTTCAAGGTAGAGTTGGTGAACTGCTCATGGCTCACTATTACAACTGTGATTTTCTTATTTGAAATTGTTTCCTGGGCTTGCTAATTAGAGTGACTTTGAATGTTCCTGAGGAACAATCACCAAAGTCGAAGTTAGACTATTTTTAATAAGGAACTGATAGGCAGACTCCAAGTCAGCTCTGAAACTATCAACACCGCATCTCGAAAGAATCAAACCCATTTCATCTCCTAATAGTATCTGTAGTGTTCTGAGAGTCGATCCTAAGTTCTTAATCTCTCCTCTGACAAGACAACAGATCAAGGAGCCAATAAAGTCATCTTTCGCCATAACTTTGTACTTTTAAAGCTTTCCTTCCGAAATTAATTTAGCTTGTTGAGCTTCGATCTATTTTTACAGTGATTTTCGCATTTTCTTTAAAGCTTTTATCTTATCAGACAGTCTAACTTCTTTTACAAACGAAATAATGCTCTAGATGGTTTAAGGGAAAATATTATCACTTTTTACATCAACAACGTGCTCTTACAGTTCCAGAGACAGCAAATCGAAGGCATAATTGACCTAAATCTCTTCACTTCTGCCTCTGAACAGCTTTTGAATGATTTTTGTATAAACTTTTTACCAATCTTCGTAATTTGTTATTACAAAGCTGGCCGTTTCTTCGGTAAGTCTGTCAAGAGAAGGAAATCCGTTTGATTAAAGAATTTCGAAGAAAGGTCTAGAAATAAGGTAAGTGAGCTGAGCGGTAAAATGCTTCTGCTTTTAGTAAACTTACTGAAATTCCTAAGGGTTCTCAAAATTGTATCTCAATACAGCATTGAACCACAAAGTCTGCAGTGCATAAAGAATATGATTTCTTTTCCACTCTTTCAAGATTTGTTCTTCAATATCTTCAAACTTTTTGTACTTGAGAGTCGGCTCTAGATAAATAATTTTATTCAATCGCTCATTCAGTTCAGCTCTGTATTAGATCCAATCCTTGGTCAGAAACTTGGAAGCCGCAGCATGATAGCTTATTTTTCCCTGCTTGTGATAGTAATTGATCAAAAAAAGGGTTTTTTCAATGAATTAGTCTACGGAAATTTTCTTCAATGGATCGACAATCTCGTTGTTTTAGCTATTAAAACTGAGTCCCTTTGTTTGCCGTAGTCTGCTGATTGACTATACAGGGACATTCTTACAATTTTTTCCTTTGCAGGATTCTGCCGTGCTGAACAAACTCTCCGTAGCTTTACTGTTCTTTTAGTTTGAATACATTTCTCCACTATTAAAATCATAATTCTTATCAGAGATAAATGTAGTACGCTAGAAAACTTGAAAAATCGGATGCCAATTATTAAATTCTTTCACAAAGACATCTACTTATTTTATGACTGTCTGAAAAAAATACTAAAGGTGTTCCTGTTAATTTACTAAAAGTGTACAGAAATCAGGATCTGTGGATACAACTTGTCAATTTTTTTCCGATGAGCGTTACAAGCTTGAACACGCTTAAAGAAAGAATCAAACTTTTTGTAGGATAATTATTTGGAAAATTGTAAATTGGATAGTAATCAGAATGAATCTAATAATATCTGGTGGATTTTATTATATACAAATATGACTTTTTGCTGATTCTTCATTATCAGGTTAAGTCAGGTGGCTTTATGAGATTGTTTGTTGGCTCAGTTTATTTGGATTTCTTCGAACTGATCGCATCCTACATAGCTATCACACAACGCATATAGGACGTAACTGTGGACATCCTGATCTTTATCAAATTTCAAAGTGACATGAGCCTGATCCTTGACGACTGTTCTTTTGGTTGTCAAGACTTTGTTGTTTTTTTTGTCACCAATTATGACCCACCACAGCTCCTACTTCTCAAGGGGATAAAATCCAGTGATGACTTGCTGATGCTATAAGGGCTAATCCCGAGACAGTGAAACAAGAACCGATATTTCTTCCTGTTCTTCCTCTCTCTACTCTTCGACGGAGTAAGAGAGGTTTATTATTGGGTACCTGTTGCAAGCCTATGCAATTTTGTCGGCGTTATGACCTTTTAGGATCTTGTTTCTTTAATTCTCATCCATCTATAGAAAGTCGCTGATATCACTGATTGAATGCTATTATTTTAGTTGGTTCGCGAGAGATTTGCTCATTACTTGGTACAACGGAGAATCGTTTGACCACATTCCCTGGATTATCATCTGACAAATTTGCATCGTCATTATTAAAGGCTTCAAATAGGTCAAAGATGATATCACATCCACCAAACTGTGAATTAGATTCACGCATATCGGCAAAATCATCTTTGTCTCATGCATGAATTCCGAAGGCACCGATGCCCGATATAAATACAGAAGCAGCAATCCATGAGCTTTGTTAACTGCCTTTTCAGGATACGGAAGCAATAGTTCTCCCATTATCTGATGTTATTTCGGTCTGTAAGATACCGATTCCAATTCCTCGGCTGAACAAATCAGTTCCAATATCTCTTTCAGCTTTATCCCAATCCCTAATTTAGATAGAAAAGACCCCATTGTCTCCACTTTTATCCCATAGAAAGAACTTATAATCCCAATATTGGTCTATGCAAACGACATATCCTCCTCCTAAGTTTATAAGCATTTTATCCCTTATAGATACTCCACCGTGTTTTCTATTAATTCAGACAAATAAATGCTTTAAGCCTCCTGGATTTTTTAGTTAATTGCTGAGTACTGCATATTGTAGTAATTTGGGTTTTTGAGCAGTCTCCGGTGGAGGAAAGTCCATGACAGCCAACTCATGCAATCCGAGATGTTTTGTATGCTTTTGGATACAATTGCGGTATTTAGATGATTGGCTAGATTTAAATGCAAGGAAGACTCAACTGGATACGGTTCAAACAGGAACTTTTTATAGAAGTTCTTTTTGGCACTGTGACAATAAATCATAAATTTGGACGAACTCAAGTCTTTGGTTTTGTGTTTATCCCTTTCAACACTAGCAGTAGCGCTCATCATCTGCATCATCTAAGGAATTGAATAATCCAGCCAGCGTGAATTTCGGCATTCGTAGAATGAGCAGTCGAGAATGCACACCAAGAAGGATTTGCAAGTGAGTTACCATTTCAAACTGTGCGTAATTATCAGTAGGTTTATCGCTTAAAGTTAAAACATCTTCTAAACTATTACCCTTTCAGATTCATTCATACCGTCATAGACGTATCCTATTCCGTAGTCCAAGATATGATTGAGGTACTGATCAGAAATGTTTTTGGAAAATCTCTTTAGCTCTTCATCGTTTATTTTTTTCATTTTTTTGGGGTTCGTATCCGTCGAAAGCAATGAGACAAAATCCAATGCAGATAACTTGGCTTGCCTCCTATCATTGACAAACACAATCGCATTTTTTCCATAGTGTTTTGCAGTCTGCATGATGTTTCTTTGCATGTTATGTAGTCTAGATTCCCTTACGTGTTGATCATAACTGTTGAAAATGATTTCAACACTGTTTTGTCTGACACTTGGGTGAAAATTGAACGTATTGTGGGGAGGTGCACTGATCCAAGCTGCAACCTCCTGGTAGTCAGCTATGCTCGCAGCTAGTCCGATAATTCTGAACATCGCTCCTTTCTACTCTTACATCTGTTTACTTATATATCTCATACGACTGATCACTACTTCCATTGAGGAATTTCCTTCTCCTACTAAGTGCAAATTATCAACAACAAACAATCCGATATCAAAAAACCCTTTTCTCCCCCTCCATCTTCTCGATAAGCCATCCCATGCTTCTGGAGTAGTTACAATTATGTCATTTGTCGTCAGCACTACCGTGTCTTTGCTGATTTGTTCATAAGTGTTGCCGACTTTGAATTTGTTGAATATTTTGGAAAGCTGTTTTACTTTTGATGAGAGCAATTCTTTATGTGAGAGCATTATAACAATTTTTTTCTTTTCTTACAAGTATTTTGGAAATGTAAACATGACAATCGTAAATTTTCCAGAACCTTAAGCTGCGCCAATAAACACATTTTCTGGTTTGTTGTTAGTCCCATCTTGCCTTAACAAGGAGTTAAATACTTGAGTCTGCATCTGGTTAAAATGAGAAATTTTAAGCTATTTTGCTAGGGGGAAGTTAGATGCCGGCTGCGGTTGCAAATCCATCAGCTAGTTGGGAGCAGGAAACTAAGCCGGTAAAATCATGTTTTTGAAGGAAAGTGGCAAAACATTATCGCTGCAGATCCATCTATCCGAAATAACCTTTATGAAGTAAAGCGGATGGAGTACAGTGTATAGTGGGGCTATAAATTGCATATAATATGTGTCAGTGCCTTTACTAGTTACCAAGTAATCATGAAATAGGATATGCTCCTCATTGCAATCGAAGACTAACACCCAAAATGGCTACTATTTTCCGTGGATAGTATCTTCCCACCTAAAATTAATTTTGATTGTTAGATCTACTCTCAAACAGCTTTTGGTTATGGGTTGAGCATATGCGTCTAGTTCTAGGCGTGGGACATTATGGACAAACTTGTGAAGGATTTTTCCCAGTTTCGGGAATTTGGTTAGGTCACCTATTTACTGTGGAGACATCTGGTAGAACGACTACCAACTGAATTGCTATTTCTTTTACAGCCTACTCAGCACATATTCGGGAATTTAGCGGAACTGTCTCAACGGGTTCATGCAATTCCACATCGACTTATCAATCATCTTTGCTAAATCCAGTGCTCTCTGTGCAACCTGTCCCCATCCTCTTTTTAAGCAAATTTCGAATAATGCCCTCATGATTCGAGACGCAGACTGAGTTATGTATATTTTATCGACATTTAGTGCAAAGCCATCCATTTTCAAGTTAGATATGTGTGCCTGGAGCAATGCCGATATCTTGCTGTTAGAATCCTAAACGGCTCCCCTGATCGGTACTGGCACACTCTACATCAGTTTTTGCAGTTATATTTTCTCCTACTCTCGAACTGATATGTATTTAAACTACAAAGACATTGAAAAGATCCTGAATAGTTAGATCAATCCGGAATTATTCCTCAAATTGCTGTTGTACACTGCCATCGACGGATATTTTATGTAATAATAAGATGCTATCTTCCCTAAAAATGTGCTCGTAATCGCGCCGGTTCTCCGATCATAGTTCACCAGCCCGTTTTTCTAAAGAATCACTGCTGATGTGTGAATCAGATTGACCCTCCTTTTTAGCAACTACTGATCTTATTATATTTCCTACGGAGATATTGAGTAGTATTTTGGATTCCTTAGCATCCTAATAAACAGGTAAGTGTAGGTCAGCCATTGCACGCCATCTTTTATATTATTCACAGTTCCCAGAACAATTTCTGCGTTTAGTTGGTCTGGCAACGTTTTAATCAACTCTGATTCAATGGAAATCTGATTATTCAGCAGCCCTAAATAATAACGAATTTCCTAATATCCAGTAATTATAATTCCCTCACCCTTGTCATCGTATCTCGGTCTTCCTGCCCTTCCCATCATCTGCATTATGTCCTGCAACGAAAGTTATACCCATCTACTTTCCTACGGTGAATAAACTTGTGTTCCTTTTATGATTACCGTATGAGCTGGGAGGTTGACTCCCCATGCTAAAGTGGCGGTCGATACAAGGATATTTAGATGGCGATCTGCGAATAGTTGTTATACCAATTATCTGTCATTTCTGGATAGGCCGGCATGATGTATGCCTATTCCATGGGCGAGTAGTTCTTTGAGATCGTTGCTGTTGACGGTTTCCTTTTATAGGATTGTGTCGAGAAGTTTTTTGGTGTCCGAATCTGGTCTGAGTATTTTTCTCGTTTAATCCTTCGCGTATGCTGTTTCGTGGAGGTATCTGGCAGTTCTTGCGGTGTCTCTCCTCGAATGGACGAATATGATAATCTGGTTGTGAGTAACTCTGTCGATGACTTTTTAGTACAAGATTTCATTTATCATCATCATTTTCCTTACTCCTTTCTTCTCGGTAATTCCCACAAACAGCTGCTACATCGGAATTGGTCTGTAGCTCTGATCGAAGTAAAATAGACCGTTCTCCGGCCTTTATTCTTTTGATCCGGATTTTATTCGCAGAAGCGCACCTACGTCATGATAATTTGGCAAAGTTGCCGACAGTCCCACTATTCTTACGTGCTAATCCGTAGCCTATGTCTGTCTTATTGTTCGTGATATGATCGACTCCAAAACGGGTCCTCTTGCGTCGCCCAACAAGTGAATTTCATCGATAATGACGAGTTTAACTTGCTACGTAAACAGTCTATCCCCAGCCTTCCTTGTTATAATATCCCATTTCTCAGGAGTTGCCACAATCACCTGAGTATCTTCAATCTGCCCCTTCGTCAGATGCATGTCTCCAGTTAACTATTTTACATTTACGCCCAAATCCTTCAATCTATTTGATAAATTTCCAGTAATTTCAGCAACTAACGCTTTCATGGGTGCAATGTATACAATCTTAAATTTACTTAGGTCGATATACCCGCCCTAAGTTCTGTATTCGTTTATTGTCTGCATTATGCTTAGTAATGCGATATTGGTTTTTCCAGCAGATGTTGGTGCACAAACTAACATGTTTTTATCTGTTTTCAAGGCGTGATCAAATACCTTACTTTGGATGGGATTGAAGATTTTGATATTAGAGAAAACGGGTTGCATCCACTGGGGTAGAGCAGTAACTTCAATGAGATTTTAACTTAGTCTTGCAGTTTTTGGAGGTATTGCGACTTATTAATATCCTGGCTTTTATAGTTTAGTAGCACCTTCTGGAAGTTTGAATTTATACTCCTGTTTGCTGGATAACTTATTGGTTTAATCGTGTATAGTCAAATCCAGCATTTTCTTACTGATCCTGTTAATTTAATCTTATCTTACTGCAACTCCAGCGATGAACTATTGAAACTAACTTCCCCTGTTATCCTAGATCTCCATCTTAGTTTTAAGATGAACTGAACTTACTTTAGCTGATTTTTACTTTTTGACTGTTCCTGACCTTTTGCCTATTGCAATATCATTTGCTTTCATTTCTTAAAGCAGCCCTTCTTTCTACTTGTCGTTCTGTGACTGCTGATATTTTACACAAAGATAAATGGTTTTCCTATTCTCAAGCAACATCTTTATAAGCTCATACTTCTCATAATTCAGGGCAGATAGCAGACCATTTTAGACCTCCAATTTTGTTGGCAAATTTAGCACATTCATAATTTATTTTTACATATGCTGAGCATTTACAGGATCATAGTGCTTCGAAAGTTGCGAGTGTAGCCAGTAAGCGTCAATAGAGTTTGGATCTAGTGAGTTCTGATTTAATTGATGTTCACTCTATAGCTTTGAGTCTTTCTTCAGGGATTCGATGGTTTTGTGCTATTGGTCTTCTTCGTCTGCAATTTGTTCCTCCTAGACGATGGCCCCTTCGGAATCATGGTCTTCTGATTGTTAATCGGATTGTTCAATGATGATGTTATCTTGATTTTCGTAATCTTCGTCCTCATCGATTTTGTAGTCTGTAATTGCCTTTGCCCAATTTGACAAATCCAAAAAAGCTTAGTGCCCTATTTTCTCCCCGAGGATGCCAGCGATTTAACCCTATTTCTGGGCCTAAGTTTGATCTCCCTTCAGAATGGCGAGCACTTAATCCGCAATCGATATAAGAATTTACTGAGGCTGATCTTCCACCAGAAAATGTATCTTTCCGAGAAACTTGTTGTAAATTTATCGATTCTATTTGGTCCGTGGCTTGTAGACGATAGTCTCGTCAAATTTTTCCTCCAGAATGTCTGATGCTTATTTCCTGGTCTTAGTATTTTTCCCAGAGGATTTAGATGTTGGTTTCTTGGGTTTACTCCGAATTATTTTCTATCCCATCCCGGATTTGTCAATTTTACCGACAAGACTCTTGACATCGCCTTCAGGTTCTTGGTCCTTCATTTATAATAGATTTAAGCTCTATGAAAAAAGCAAACACGAATATATCCAAAAATTATAAGAGATTGCACTCTTTCTTTGTTAATTGAGAATCCAAAGGAATTGAGTTTGAGTCAGGACATTTAAAAGATGATTTTGAGAACTATTCAGGAGGTGAGATCACAGAAAAGCATCTTAATCTTACTCATCACTGGTGTCCTTTCTTCTCTTGAAAGTTTAATTCCTCCTTGTCTCCATCATCCTTTTGTCCCTTTTTAATTTGTCAGTGTTTTTGAAGTCCTACTCGATGATCTTCTTCTTTGCATTGAACTTGGATAAGACGGATTAGTTAATATTTTCGGCGACATTTTTATTCTCCAATTTCTTCTCCAAGTTCACATAGTCTTCATAATTCTACTCAGCCATGTTATGGAACTTTAGCTTCTCTTTTAGCTCCTTCTCTAAAACATTGCACTCCTACTTTTATGCTTACTATACACCTCCATTTGCTATCGATATCATATCTTCCCTAATTGCATAGTTTTTCTTGTTCTTCCGATTATAATGGCTCACTATCGTAAATCTGGCGCTAGGATCCATGAGCTCACCCTCAGTCGTAAATTTTACTTAAAAAACCTCGTTAATCGGTTTAACACCCAACTCCATACTTATGAAGTTTCCTCCATCCTTGATAACAAATCTCTTGGTTTCTTAGGCCACTTACAATTTTATTTTGGGATTTGACACCATTATTCCTATTTTTGTATCGTAACAAAACTGTTTACTGCTTTAAGAAAGCCCTGTTATCATCTAATAATTCAAATAATGGATCGTATCATCATTAACCACTTGTTAGTGCTTTTACTCTGAAAAAGATATCTGATATGGTAGTCCATTGGTTCTTTTAATCACCTAATCAACAGCCTAATACCCAATTGCTGCATCTTAGAAGCCAATAACATTGACAACACAATCATTTTTGATAGCATACTAGAATGCCAAGGTTTGAAATATTTTTCTCGCTTGTTCCAAGTCTTTAGTATGTTAAGTTTTACCAAATCCGATATTAGACAGTCCGTCGGTCACAACAACTCTAAATGATGTCATATAATTACATTTGATGTAAATCGTGTTTGAACTATGATGCTAGTCCCATACAGAAGGCCAAGGCGGGAGTAAATGCTGTCTGTCCGTCTGCTTCAGTTTTCATCATGCTTCTCGTCAGTTTATCCCCGATATTTTTGATGGAAGAAATGGATATTGTTTTAGCGTAGTTTTGTCCGAGTTTAACCATGTCTTCGATGGTTTTATCTTCCAGATCTGGAATGATACTTTTTTCCATGAAGTTATTAACTGGAATTTCAATGTTGGAGTTGAAATAAACAACAGTGATCAGCGTGTCTGGACGATTATACTGTATGGTTTCGATGTATTTCGCGACACCGATTTAAATAATTTACTTTCGAGAGATATATTCCTAACCTTGTGGCTCGTCAAGTTATGCGATGTTTCCGTTTGCCCTCTACCGTTCTCTTTTAAAATTTAAGCCTATTTCTCGAATGGGTTCTCCAAACTCCAGCAAAGTCTGAATGGTTTTGTAGTTTTTAACGATCTCATCCTCATCTACAATTTTTGCCAATATCGAGAAATTATCCTTACCAATTGATCTAACCACGAACTATTTGTTCAATTTCCTGTACTTCGACGGGTAGGTCAGATTCATACTTCCCGAAATGTCAATACAAAGAATCATTGACTATACAGTCTTTTTCCCCTATTGGTATTCTTTACGGAAAGAGACATTTCGATGCGGACCGGTTTCGATTTTTCCCTGACTCTGAGCACCGCAAAAGATGCATATGTCGGATGCAAGAATCATTTCACAGTTTGGACAGCAGCGTATCTAGTCATCTTTATTGTGGGTTTTATACAAGTCTTTAATTGTGAATTTGAAGCAGTTGGAGATGTTTCCCTTAAGCTCCTTATCATAGTATTTTTTGCTCTATTTTAGAAACTACATGATATGCTTTGGTTATTTTTATAATTGATCAAGCACCATTTATTTAAAATCACTTCTGAGTATTGATATCGATAGCAATGACTAATTCTCATAAAGAAAATTAACGTGTCTCCTTTTAGGCTGAAATATCTTTAAACACCATCTTGTCCCTTCGAGTATAATTTTTTTTCGAAAAAAAATAGGTAAACATCGAAGGTTTTAACTCTAGAAATGTAATGAATTACCTTTTAGCAACCAAGTTTTACGTTTCATTCCGACTGACACCATTATAGAATTAAATTAAACTTAATGATAGCTCAAAAAGAGGACTAAGCTAGCTAAGCCCCGGAATTCGATCATCTTAACAAAGAACTTCATCAATATAGGAAAGTGAACGCCACACTTAAGAAGAAAATCAAGGCAAAAGATCGTCAGATTCAGTAATAAATATTCTATCCAAAGCTACCTTTTCAACTGCATCGATTAAATGGGAAAACCAACTATCTTAGCACACTAGAACGTGCTATCGAAAAACAGGAACGTTTTCGACCAGGGAACAAAAAGATAAGCGTAATTTTTTTGAAAAAAGCAGATTTACATAAGTAAAACAAAAAAAATAAAAATAAAATCTCGATTCCTTCAATAATCCCGAAAACAAGTCATTTAATTTTAAATCAGTATCTTTAAACAAATCAGCTCACGCAACATGCAAAAGCTAGGAAAAGAAGGCATTCGATTACCTTCTTTGGGGAAGAATACCATTTTCGCAGGGGATTAACATACGACAGATGAGTCACATATCAGACAGAAGATTGTTAGAGTGTCAGCTGAAAAACTTATACCGCTGAAACCCGAGGAGGTAAAGAGAAAATTTTAGTTAAAATATAAAAATAACAATCCCTCCACTATATTGGAGTGAATTCTTCTGAATGATATTATTCATGCGCAATTTTTCATTAAAGCAGCTTTCCCAGAAAATAGAAAATTAAATGAATATTGACTGCTTGTTCGACATGTTTATATCAAAGTGTAGCCATGGTGTCTGATTTAAAATGAGAGAAAAACTATGGTGTATTATAATTTAAAGAGAATAATTTGCACAATGGAAGAATCAATTTACAACATTATCCCCAAAGAGCATGTCTAGCCCTGTAAGGTTCCTCTTTATAGATCCAAGCACTCACACAACCTTTTTCCGACTGGATCAACATTTGGGTATAAGAAAAGTTTTCTTCCTGGAGTTAGTAATATCGGCGGAACCCTTGAGGTTCGCAAACACGATAGAAGCAGTTTGAATCATTAGTTAGAAGCATCCAATACGGTAGAAATATCTGAAATCAAGAATGTTGATTCCTCCGAGATGCCTAAGAACAAGAAAACTGGGCTGTCGGTGAAACTTTCAGGAAGTAATTCGCTGCAGAACCTAAGTAAATTTCACTACGACAACGAATTTCGAAAGCCACCGATTCCGAAAGCCTGTAAAAAAACTCTGTTAAAAGCCAGGTCTGATAAAAACTTTATTCTGTCAAACGCGGTCAATAATGTATTGGCGAGTCCAAAAAAGCCCAGAGCAAACGAAGAAACCCGGTTTCATAAAAAGAACTATGGGAAAGTTCCCAAATACATTGAAAAGATGAAATTTCTCGCTTAAGATCAAATCATGCGATAATAGCAGCAAAGACTAGAAGAGTAGGAAAGGAAAAAATAATTCAGATTGATGAAGTAGTAAGAAATATAAGAGCTCAAAAGGGGCCTCAAGCAGAAACATACCTAGTTTAGTCAGGAATATCAAAAGATAACGCACAAAGCTGCGAATACCCTGAATCTCAAATTCAAAAAGCAACAACTCTAAAATAATCTCGAAGAAATATAAAAAGATATTGTAAAGCTATCCAAAAAACATGTTTTACTAAGAGCTTGACTCTCATTCAAATTCTACTCGCCACCATTTTCATACATTGCATCCGTTTTGATAAAAATAACTGTAGTGTAATAATTCGAGTATGAAGCCGTTCGTACTTTAAATATATTGGATTACATATAGCTAATTAGCATTTATTTCAACAATAAGCAAAAACATATGGAGTAGCCGAAACAGTCCATAATCATCTTAGACGCTAATGCATTTATTTCCTCCGGCCGTATCCTTGATCTGGGGTCCAAAAATCGACTAATCACAACTTCCGAAGTTATCGATGAATTGAGGGATACAAAAACAAGATAAATGCTGAAAGCCTTACCTTTTGAGATCGAAATTAAAAATGTATCTCCGAAGAGTACCAATTTAGTAAAGGAATTCGCAAGAAAAACCGGAGATATTGGTTCACTATCCGATGTTGACCTTGGAATTATCGCCTTAACATACGATGTCTACATCAGGGAAGGATTAGAATAAAAGTTGAGAAAGAGCCCGTAAGAAAACAAAAACATTACTCATGAAATCAATGAGGTTTCTGAAGATTCTGATCGAGAAAGGTCACAAAGTATTCAAGATGAAGGGGGCGAAGAACCTACCGAAAAAAATTCATAAGTGGAAACCAAAGAAAATATTGATATTCATTAAGGCATCTCTTACCAAAACATGTAAAAAAACAAGGAAAAAGACAACTATGATGACGAAGGGTGGATTCAAGTTCCATCAAAACAAAAAAGAATAGAATAAAGTTAGGACTCAGATATGGACTCTTAGGAAGGTTGGGTGACTCCTCAAAATTATTCCTAAAAAATTAATTAACTTAACATTGTCAGCTCTTCCTAAAGTACAAGCAAATAGGAATAGGAAAATATTCCAGTTTCGCTAATGAGCGCTGACTACGCCATCCAAAATGTCGCTACTCAAATGGGTATCTATCTACTTTCACTGGATGGTCGAAAGATATCTTCAATCCGAAGATTTGTTTGGTAGTGCTACTTGTGCTGGAAGCAACATAAAGTTTAAGAAAATAAAGTAAAGCTGTGTTCAAATTGCGGTTATAACTCATTGTCAAAAGTTGCATATAGTATGAGTGCAAATGGTAAAATAGTGATGCATAGGAAGAAAGGGTGGAAACCAAATCAGAATGTTCTGTAATGGAAGTAGAAAAAGTACGAGGAGTAGCAAAAGAGGAGAAAACATCAGCATCCCCGCAAAACAAAAAGTAACGCATATTTTAGTTTAGAAGAATCTATCTTTGATAAAATTTGAACTGGTGACATTAAGGTTAGCGCACTACCTAACTCCTCTTATATTTAGTTTTATTTAATAGAAAATATTATTGAGTGATCAGTGAGAAAAATTACGGAATTTTGATATCACGATCTTTTAATGGGCGTGAGTCATCTGCCGTTGATAATCTGATTGATATGATATGTTTGCTTTTGTATCAATACCTGGGGTTTTTTCTGCTTTTTCTTGTCGTTGTGATGCGTAACCAGGAAGGGCAATTGGGACGTTGACTGCCAAATTACCTCGCTCGGCTTTCTTGGACTTTAATATTGTACTTCTGTCTTTTAGCCTCTGTCAATATAAAAACCGTTAGCCTCGGTTTTCCTCAGAATTTATTTGTTATGATGTTTTTCAAGACTCATTTATTGATTGACTATTTTTTTGGCATTGCTAGGTTTACTCAAGGATTTTGCTTGATTTCCATTGTAGAATTTACAGTTGTTGGAAGATTGGTATATCATTGCAATTGCTTGATTGTTGTTCTTTCTTTTGCTGTATATTTTACCATATTTGGTAATATTTTTGTCTATTGGCTATGCTTCTCTTTTCCTATTAGTATTGGAAGTGTAAATATCTTTTCTAAAACTAGCTTATGTCCTGTCATCTGCGCAAGTATCTCTGCTTTTCTCAATATCAAAAAACGGATGATTTAAAGCATCCTCAGCTGTGAGTCTCTGAGTAGGATCCATTTTCAGAACTGCTTTCAAAAATGACATTCCTTTCTGATCAATTTTTCCAAAATATTTTTTCTCAAGAGGGTCCAAATTCTGAATATCAGGAAATTTCATCCCAAGGAATCTTTGATTCTTTATAAATCTCTAGTGATGATCTGGGTTTAGAGGTCCTAGTGTTTTTTGTATCAAAAACAGCTGATCTAATTAGTTCTACCCCGGAAAGAGTGGGTTTCCATCAATTAGCTAGCACATTATACAGCCAACTGCCCAAATATCAATTTCTTTCCCGTAGGTTCCTCCAACCAGCAATTACGGAGGTCGGTACCACCTTGTTGCGACATAATCTGTCATCTAATGTTCCCCTTTCTATAGTTTGTTGAGTCTTGCAAATCCGAAGTCGCAAATTTTAAGACTGTGGCTATTGCTTACTAACAAATTTTCCGGCTTGATGTCTCGATGAATGATGTTAAGTTCATGCAGGTATGAGAGTCCCCTCAAAATCTGATATATTAGTTTTCGGATTATGGAAAGCTGCAATCCATTCGGTGATTTTTCTAATACTTAGAGAAGGTTGTTCTCGACATATTAGAACACCAGGTATACTATACCTTTTTTTCTGAATGCCTACTTCATTTCGACAATGTTTGGATGTGTAAGCATTTTGAGAATTTTTACCTCTCTCATCGTTGTTTTGCGAGTATGTTCTTAGTCGTCAGTGTCTTTAAATTTTTTGATTGCGACTGGTGTTTTTGTTTAAACATCTCTGCATTTAAGGACGACGCCGTATGCTCCTTATCCAATAGCAGACATTATCTCATATTTCTGCATTCTGTTATATTATATGCTGTGTATGTATGGTAATAAATTTATCACATTCTTCCAATTTACTTGGTATTCAAAAATTTCACTGATTTTCTATTTCTGAGTTTTCAATTATTAATTCTTTGCAAATAGATAATAAAATAGATATCTATTTATCTAAATACAATCGTGATTTTTATTGATAATTATAAAACAGTCGCCCTATCAAAAAAACGATAAAAATAAGTATTAACATGTTTATTTGCACCAGTAAAGTAACACCAGACAATGGAACTTCTTATCTGGACTAACGCATTGTGATTTTTTGTTTTGTGAATCCTTTAAATCATATATTTTGAATACTTTTTAGCTCCTCATAGTTTCGGGGTTTGGTTTCTAACTGTTTTTTATCATTATTACTGATCACACTTTCAAATAGTTTGGAAAAATATCTTTAGAAATAGTTGGAAAAACTCTAAGGCACACTGACAGGACTGATAGAACCAAAAGAATCGTTGATTTATTAAAAGTTGAGTTTGGAAATCTGCGTAGAATCGGTAATTACTCCTTTATGGCACAATTATTTGATGGTAATGTTCACAGACTTCTCAATTTATCGAATGAACTCCAATCTTGCAGCTTCTTTCTCCCTTTTTAACTTTATGACTTCTCGTTAAAGTTTATTCTTGCAGCTTACGAGTCTTTGAACATCACTGTTCGTTATTGACAACACTTTTATCCGCTCTTAATTTTGTGAACTATTGAACTTCTATTGAAGTTACGATGACTTTTCTGTCGATAAATTATGATCAACTAAAATGTTTGTCTTCTCATATTTTTCCATGTTCATGACGGATGCCATGCGAGTAATTCTATCTATTGGTCGGTTTTTATCTCGAAATGTTCTGACTTTATTATCAAAATCGAGCTAAGAATATGTCTATTGCTAAATATTTTGGTGATTTCTGAAGACAGTGCTCACATGAAATTTTCTTTCACAATAAGTTTTTTCCTCTCCATGAGGTTAACTATTTTATCTCACATTCTTTTACTGATTCTTCGCGACACTCAGCTAATATTTGAGTTTTTAAATGGTTTCTAAATTGGCATTCTTCTGGAACAGAAGTTTTCGACTAATTCTTTTCGCTTAATTGAGTTTATTGTTTTTCTCTTATATAGATGCCTTCAGATGTTCTGTAAGCTCCGTCTAACGCATTTTGGATTCTTTTAAAGAGTTTAGCTCCGTTGTTATTGCTTTTACTTACGCTTCTGTTTGGGATAGTTTTCTTTGGGATACGGACAGGCGAGACTCGAGTTACTATTTGTTTTCCAACTATTGAAAAAGTCTGGCTTGTATTTATTAGATGGATGTTCTTAGTTATCGGTTTTTTATTGCGAGTTATTAGTTATTTAGCTAACATTTTCGGATTTTTTATTCATTTGAAAGATTTAGTTTTTTGTTTTAAATGGAAAGTTGCTATTTGCTTTATTTGAGTTATGACAGCTGTCTTTATAGGGCACAAATTCCTTCTTAGTTTATGCGCTTTACCTGCTAAAGTTCTGATATATCTTTCCTCATATTTTCCTATGCTGTTACATTCAATTTCTCATTGAAATTTATCTACCTTCTGAGTGCAATCAGTTGTCTAGAATCGTCTTAAAGCTGACTCTTAATTAACTTGTTCTCCACCTTCATTTAATTTTCTTTTGCTATATTTCTTTCTATCTCGCTTCTCAAAGAAAGCTAATTCTAATTCTTTATCCTCTCTGATTAGTCAATTTTATTTTGTAGCCAAACAAGTTATTTCTTTAGCGCTTACTTTTCATTAACCAAGTTTATATTATCTAATTTTAATTTTTAGATAGTCTAGTTCTGCAAAAAACTTTGTTTTTGGATCTAACTATTGAGCTTTGCAACTTCTGTTTATAGGTATACATTAATTTTTTTTGCTTCCGCTTAACGTACCATATAACCTTTTATTTTGAATTATTACTCCTCTCTATTCTGTTACCACCTAAACTTCAGCTCTCTGAGCACATTTTCAGAACAGTTTTTATCATATTCTTTCTCATTTTCCAGTCTTCTAATGTCACTTTTTAAAGCTAACAAACCATTACTTAGCTAATCATTTTTTTTATGCGCGAGAAGCAACTAATTGTCTTTTTTTGATATTTAAAACTGGATTGATTCGATTTAGCATCGCAACTGTCGCTTTTATTGCTAGATTTGCTTGAGTTTAGCCAAAGCTTACGACTGTGCTTGTAACTAAACTTCGAATATTTTAAGCTGAGAATTGAGTTTTTGATTTCTCTAGTACTATTATGTTAGAACAACTTCATTTTTTTCAATTCGAATCGAAAGCTATCTCGATTTGTTGTTTTCTTGAGTGAGTCTTTCTTCACATTCTGATAATTTTCTCGACATTTCTTTTGAATAACTTTGGAGCTCACGGTTCTTTTGTGCTTACTCGTCTCTCAATTTTGCAATTATTTCGTTATTTTAGTTAATTTTCTAATCGCAGTTTTTTAATAAAATTTTCATTTAACCATCCATTTGTTGAGCCTTTTTCTTCAAATTCTCTATTTACTTTTCTTTCTCTTCCAACATTCTAGTGAAATTTTGATTTTCAATACGACTCATATTTTGAATATGCGATATCATAGATTCTTTCTCTGTAATCATGATTTTTCGCCTATAGACATCTTGTTTTAACTGTGGTATCTCCAGTTCTTAAAGTTCATGACACCTACTCTTCAACGTATCAATTTCTTTTTGGAATTATGAACTCACAGATTTGACATGCTGCTAGTGGAATTGGTTATTTTGAATGATTGTGTGGGTTAATTATTCATTATTTTCTTGGAGATGCATAAATTACCTTTAAGATTAATGTAGTTTAGTTTTGAAAAATGCACTTTCATTCTTTAGTTCCTCGTTTTGAAACTGGAAAAACTCGCATTTTTCCCTTTCTTTCTGGTATTTTTGTACTAGTTCATTTATCTGATCTTGTTTCTACTGAGTGGCATGCAGTAGTTATTTTTGATGGTTAAATGTTGTGTCTCTTGTGCTTTTCGAGTTTATAACTTACTGAATCTGCTTTTTGATAGACAAGTTTTCAAACTATAATTTTTACTTCATTTCTTCATTTCTTTAACTTTAGCGACTACACTTTTCTTTTATTTTGGACATCTACTCTTACTTTCTTTCATTCTGTTGCGTCAAATTATGGTTTTTTTCTGTCAATTAATCGAGTTATTACCTAATAACTTAATTCTCCCTATGGAGTTGGTTCAATTCTTTAGCTATCGTGTTTTTTTACTTTTCAATATTTTACTTATCCAAAATTAATTACTTTAGGAGTTCTGCTTTCTTGAATTCTACTTCTTTCAACTGTAGTTTTGTACTCTCAATTTAATTCTTCAGTTGCCTATTCTAATCCTCAAGATTTTAGCTCTTTTTCAACTTCTAGTTGTTTAATTTTTCTTTTGCTTAGTTCACTCTCATCTGATCATGAAGTTATTTTACATAGGAGTTTAGAGACTTTTAACTAATAGCTATCTTCTTAAACTAACTCTCCAACTGTTTATACTGTTCACTAACCCTCAAAAATTCCTTCTAATGCCCCATATTTATCTCAACCTCCATCTCAGCAGTTTTAGCTCTCTTTTCTGCTCGGTCAATTTATTACATGTAATTTGAAATCTGTACCTTTTGTCTTTGATTCTACATTTACTGATCTCTTAGTAACTTATGCAGTTGTAGAATCTAGGAGTCGTATTTCTTCATTTCATGAATGTACTTTTCTTTATGATTTTAAAATTGTTGATTAAGATGCTCAACCTCTCGAATAAAACTTTACTTTTCAAATGTTCGTTAAAAATGGGGTTCCCCCAATGGGCTTACGTTAACACTTATCGTATTGTATGTTTTCATGGCTCTCTGTTTTTTTGAAAGAAAGAAAGTTCTTTTTTAATGACTTTCTTTTTGACCCATGATGCTTTCCGGCATTCCCTTCACAAAGTCTAAATTTGTTTAGTCAAATTCCATGGATTCGACCTAGATTGCCCTCATAGTGAGTAATTTTCTTTACCTGAGTTCTTATGAGTCGTCAAGTTTGGAACTCTACTATACTCTCAAAACGGGGCTGTGTTTATTTTTCTCTCCTCCTTTATTCAACTATTTTTCCTACCCACGGAATTTTTAATCCAAGAAATGCTTTTAAATTGACTGTTGCATTTGAATGGTGTCTTTTTCGTAATTGTCGTGGAGAGTGTTAACTCTCTATATTGATGTCACGAAATTTCTCTCTTGAAACTTTTCAGTGTAGCTGTTTAAGTTGCCTTCTCTTTTGTGTTGGAGACTCTACTACCCGTGATGCACTTTTACTTCCAGTTACTTCCGTAATTTTTGTGCTTCGATCGTACTCTTCACAATTATGTGTCTTTGGTGACTTATTTCCTGGATTAAAGTACCTATTTGCGCTGTTTTTTCGAATAAAAGCTGTTAATATTTATCCAACGACTAATTCAACTAGTTGTTTTCTTTTGTTATTAGTTGATTTTTCCTGATGAGGCACTAGTTTTCCTGAGTTTTTTTACTCAATTAACTCCTTAGTTGATATATCACAGCAACTTCTTGGTTTTGTCGAAATACAGCTTGTTCTCGACTAATTTCCACTTCACCCTCTTCTCTTTGCTCAGTGAGGGAGTCATCGTATGATACTCCATTTCGATTCTGCAAATTCAGCATTTATGACGATTGATGAGTATCCAGTGCATTAGACTCCGGAAACCTCTAATGTTCTTGATTAATCTATTATTTCCTTGCATTTTAAAACTCGAGTCTCTATTTCGACTGTGAGGCTTGCTAAATGACCGTGGTTTATCCTTGATTTTGGCACGTTGCTATGATCTAGTTGAGTTCACGATTTTATTTAAGTAAGGTATTAAAATTCTATTCATTTATTTAGAATGCCTCTTAGTACCGGGCAAGTTGTGCTTTAACCTCGACCAATTCTTTCTCTAGTTTCCAAATTTTCTGTGATTACTATTCACTCCAACTCTGCCGCTCTTAGTTAGCAAGAACATTGCTTTCCCAAGGAGGTTTTTTTAACTAGTTGATTCCTGCACCATAAGTTTACACTTGTGCCATTTTTTTATTGCTAAAAGTGTTAAAATGCTGCTAATGTTTTATTTAGTCAAGTTACACTAGAGCACGCCTTAACTTTTCTTCTGTTCTTTTCAAATCATCTTATAACTTGTCTTTCTATTGTTCTCTCAAGTCAACTTTTTTAATTTACTTATCGATCTGTCCTTTTTCATCTTTTGGTTCCTCAAGTTCATTCAGCATACTTTTCATGTTTTATTTTTCCATTTTCAGATTTTCGTTTGCTTTTTCCAACGCCCTGCTTCTTTATTAGACATTTTTTAGTCGTTCAGTTTTTTTATTGAGCTCTTCTGTAGCCATTTGCATCTGATGTTAGAGTTAGAGGATCCGATCCTTCTTTCGTCTTGAGACTTATTACTACTGGTCTTATCTAATCTTAGTCGTTAATGCTAACGCACTTTTCATAAGAATTATTTTTTTGCGTATCTAGTATATCATGTGTAGAGATTAAGACTTTGGTTACAGTTATTTTTCCCTGAAGATTTATTTTTAATTATTCATGTCACTATCTGCTGCAAGTATTAATTTTTCTAGCTATTGGACTAAAGTGTTTTCTTAGATATGTGCTTTTTGAATATTTTAATAAAGCTGAGTTCTTTCCAGGGTCATCTTAAAAATTATCAATCCTAATTTGCTTTCGGGGTTTCTTTAAATAAATGTTTTTATCGCTATATCTAACGAAGAAAGATTGCCTCCTTAGTCTATTTGTCTTTAGATAATTTGAAGGAAGTTAAGCCCTAATTATTAGTTAAAGTGGAGTTCTTCGTTTTCAATTTCAATTTTATCAATTTTCTACTTCAGAGTTTGAATCTATTTCTCCATCTTTCTCTTTTCCTATTAAATTTCTTCTTATTTTTATTAGCCTTTTGTATTCTGATCTTTTGATTGCTGGAGTTGGAATGACAATTTGTGAATACATGTATCTTTCAAGTTGATCGTCTTTAGCAAGTCAATTTATCTTTGTTTAGCTTCGATTATCAGTTCTTCAGCATTATTTAGCTACTTTTGTATTGTTTATGTTTCTTTTTGACGCTTAGAACAGCTACTGTTCGTTTTTGATTTAGAATCAGTTTGGTCTTTTTTTGCAGCTTCCCGATGAGTTTAATTCCGCTAAATACTCAGCTGTTCCTAACTTTTCGAGGAGGGGAAATTATTCTAAGCTTGTTTAACTCTTTGGAGGAGGCTGAGTTTTTCCGATTAAAACTCCTTTGACTTTTGTCGAAAATATCTTTATAGTTTTTCTTGTTCGCGAGACAGTTTCGAATTTAGTCTTGCCTCTTTGTTTTTCATGTCTGTAACAAGAAGCTTTAGTATATTTGTGACTATTTTAGACAGTTCTTGGAGTTAGTGGCAGTTTTCATGTGAAATCAAGACCTCAAATATTTTCTAGCATTTTTCCTCCTGCTCTTCTCCTGATTCCACGACAACGGCAATAATTTTTTCAACTTTTTTCAGTAACTTCAAGATCTAATCAGCATTTTTGTCCTTCCCTGGTTTGTCCTTCCCTTGTTTGTCCTCCCCTGACTTGTCCTCCCCTGACTTGTCTTTCGCTCCAGTGTCCTGTTCCTCAGTTTTTTGCCCCACCTTCGATTAATTGTGTCTTTAAATGAAGCTCAGAACTGCCTTCAATAACTCGTCCACCTCTATGTCTTCCTCATTCTCCAAAAACAAAGAAATCAATTATTTGACCCTATTCAAATTTCCGCTTATTAAACTATCGGTGATAGCTGAAATATCTCTTCCAGATTGTCTTTTAAAATATTTTAGAGTAAAGTAACGCTACTAACCACGTTGAACCTATAACTATCGTTTTAATTATCTTTAAAATGGCGATTCTTGACTATCAGACTAGGACTTGTTGCTATTTTCCTCAATCGGGTACAAGTTCTTGCTTTAGGGTTTTTATTTGTAGTTTTAGTTCATAAGCTTTATATTGCAATCTCTCTGATAATTAGATAAAGTCGACTCTTTATTTTAATCATAAAGTTCACCAGCTCAGATAGGATTAAATGCGTATTATTTGCTCAAAATTGAAGTAAGTCGACCCTTTAATCACTCATCATTACAATTTTTAACGTGGTAACTGTTGAATTTATCATCTAGGAGCATTTTTTCTTGTTTTATTTTACTGAACAGTCATTTAACAGGTGTGAAAAAAATAGGAAACTCATAATATCACTCAATGTCAAGACTTAGTTCATTTATTTTCCTTGAATTCAGTAAAAAGAAGCTAGTGACTTATCTGG
>JAOWAT010016572.1:0-12371 GCA_028571025.1 Longipedia americana | reverse complement strand
ACCGGTTCTAAACAAGCATCAATAAGTGCAAAATATGGCGCGATAAATAGTTCATTAATTTTAAGAACAATAATTACTTCGATAAAGGTTTAAATAATATTGGACATTCAAAATCAGTAATATTTATATTCTGAGTTTTGATAGAAGTTTGAGATTAAAGATATTAAAATATCAAAATTATTATAACCACTCTCCCAGAATAAAATTAGGATACTTCCAAATTTGAAACTATTGTACGTTCTCTCTCACAATGACGGATATAGACAAATAAAGAAAAACCCAATTTCAGAGTCTGCTTCTGAATGCCTCAAATATTTACCTTGTATTCTCTATTGAATAAAAATAGAATTATTGAATTTTAGAGTATGGTCTTTCGAGACCAGGCTAAACTCTCTCTAGAAGAACAGACTTTGAAATTTAGTTGTTCATCAAGCTGGAAAAATACAAACATGACGTTTTTAAGTGGATATGGAGAAAAAACGTGGAGGGGGATTTCATATACACTGTACAGTTAACGAATGATTCAATGACAAATGAGCATCCCAGCGGATTTTAAGTCTGAAACAAAATTTCCCCAAAATTTAAGCGGTTGTTCATTTAATTCTATGGCAAATTCTGAAGGTCTGTACAAAATTTCAGACTCAGAAAGTGCCCCAAGTGTGCTTCATTTTAGAAAGAAAGTCCGAATTTTCCTGTTTTATGAAGTAAAATGAAAAAATAAAATGCGATTTTCTCAATTTTGCAAATTTTTCCCCAGACTCAAAACCCCCTGTGATGCCTCAAATTTGGTGTACAACTCCGTCCCATTAAACTTTGCTCAGCAGAATGTTGATCAAAACACCCATTTTCATCTTGAATTTTCTCCTATTTACAGACAAGCTTATCAAAACATAAGGAGAGTTTAGAAAATTAGAGATTATGTAGTTTTGAAGTTGCCCTATAATTTGCAGTTGCAATCAAAACTTCGGTGAAAACTCGAGATGTAGATGGGCGACTTGATGAACTTCCTCTTGAGCCAAGTTCACTGGGATGGGGTAGTATGTTGAAAATGTCGCTAGATCAGTGATTGTCGCAAAACTAAAAATGCATACCTTCTTATTTAAACGAAACACATTCTGGTCCCAATAATAGTGAAATCAAACCCGTATTGTCATTAAATCTGTATGCCGTTGTATCTGTTGTTGACTGTCTTTCAATAGAAAAACATTTCTTTCGTTGCCATTTACTCCTTGCGCCCCCTTTACCTTGTCAAAAATGATGAATTGTTCAATCTAGAAAATTCTATTTTCTTTGTACAGCATTTTGAAAGAAATGTTGAAAATGGGCTTTATAAACAAAACAAGACCATAAAAGTAAGCATATATAAACTTTGCCAGAACCACTTGTAGAATTTTAAATTGAATGTTTGAAGAGAGCCAGATATAATAAGAATTAATCCAGTAAATCTTTATAAATTGTCCATACCTTCTATGCATGTGATCAAAAGTCCTTGTTTTATTAGCATTCTTCATTTCTAAAAAAAGTTATTCTCCCTCCTTCAAAAATTAGACTTTAGTTCCCATCTGTTAAATTCTGTTAGAAATAATTTGCAGGATTTTCAAAAGTTCTTGTCTAATCAGGATTCAAATTTCAAAAGGAAGCCTCTTCACAAAATTTCTGAAATTTTTCATTCAGTTACCTTCGTCTACAAATTTTACAACAAAATTTTGAATGAGAGGAATGATCATTTCATACGAATAATATCTAAGAAGCCTTGATGGTGCTATACTCGCGGTTGAAGTTCTAATTTGATTTTTCAAAACGTTCAAAATTTTCCAATTTTTTCAGCTTTTCCAACTTTTCCAATTTTTCTAAATTTTCCAATTTTCCAATCTTTCCAAATCTTCCAATGTTCTCAAATTTTCCAATACAAATTATTCAATGTTTCAAATTTTTCCAAATTCTCCAAAGGACGTGTTTGGACATGTCTATGCTTGTAAAAGCCATTAAAAAATTCCATTTCATCCCATCTCATTCATATTGATTCTGTTCAATCTTGTCCTACTAAGAATGACATGAGATGAATTGGCTTTCATTTCATTTGACATAGAACTCCCACTGAACCAAATGACCAAAATCAACTGAAACAAAAAGTAGCAGGTGCTACTCTCGGATGATCCGTACACTGCGAGTAAATTATACATAAACAGCTAAAGTGACCAATTTAGCCCATTTAGGTGCTTCATTGAAGTAAATTTAACCGCCTAGGGTTGCTCTAAATTATGATTTTTTAAAAAGAATGTTTAATTAACAATCATTTCTGTCCAATTACGTGGTTTAAGCCCCTTAAACCTGAAATTTTGGGCAAACTTTAATTTTGTCCTCTCCCAAAATTATCGAGCTTTTATTTCAATATGGCAAGCAATTCGTTTCAGAGTGCAATCGTAATTCGCATTATTTTCATTCAGCAAATGATCCTTCAACTATTGAGCCATTATGAAATTATTGTAAAAGTTGCATTTAAGTTTCAAATGTGTAATATTCAAAGACTTTCAGGAGTGTAATCATTGGATTTCTATATTTTATACTCTTGAAAGTCTCTGGAGATAGCACAAATGTAAACATGTTTTTGATGCATAATATTTCCATTTCGGTGTGAACTCTAACTTTCTCATAATCCTTAATCGTACTTTACAACGTAAATAAAAGCTTCTTGTTGATATTATTAAGTCATGAAAGGAACGTTATTAGGACATAAATCTTTCTAAAGAGGAATTCATAATTGCACCATTTGGTTTGGATATGTTCAAAGCCAAAGCTATAGCTCACCACTGGTTTCCAACTCTTCAAAACTTAACCCAGTTGAAAAATTTGTAAATCTATTTCACTGTCATGAAAATATTAAAAAATGATCTTTCATATCATTTATGCTGACTAACCCTTATCCACAGGCAGTGATGTTACATTTTTACCCTGCGCCCTCCGGGCGGCAGGGTTAAAGGGCCACTTGAGTTGTTGTTCTTCTTGTTCTTGTTGTTCGCAAGGCATTGGGTCTACAACGGCTTCTACTGCTTCTTCCGATCTTTTAAACGTCTTCTGGTCATCCAAACGTCTTCAACATCATTAAGATCATCATCATCATCATCATCATCATCATCTGCACTAGCAGCAGCAGCAAGAACGGCAGCTGTATCATCACATCAACAACAACATCATTATCATCATCCTCAACATCATCATCAGCAGCAACAGAAACAACTCACTCATCTGACTGCGCTGGGTTCTGAACGTTTCAGTTCTTGGTTCAAATAAAAAGGAACGGTGTAACACCGCCGCATGTGGATAGGGATTAATAGAGGGTAACATTTCGTATCAATTGAGACTTTGCTTCATTGAGTGATGTCTTTTCACAAAGTTTTGGTCAATTTGTACATCAAGCAAATTTTAGAATCTAAGTTTTTCAAAAAATTTCATGGGTTTTTCATCATTTTTTGCTCAGATTAAGTCAATTTCTTTAATATAAACCTGTTTCGTTTTCCTTGCCTAAGTCATTTTGATTTTGAGAGGGAAAGTTATAAATTACATACTTCTAATTACGGTGATGAAAATTTCTAAATCATTTTTACAATTTTAGAACAAAATTAGCTCCTTACTAAATTTTAGAACGCATGGATAGAAATGTAGGCAAGATAATGCGCTTTATTGCATTATTTCCGTCTTAAAATGGTGTGCCTATTTAATTTGTGTGCCAAAATTGTATGGGCTTAATTGCTATATCATGAAAGACTATAATTAAACAAGACTTTTTCATCGGCATAAATGTGTTCAAGTTTGCAAAGTATTTCCTCGGTGAAAATGGGAACATATGAGGGAATAAAATAAAAAGAAGAAAATAGGGACCTGTATGAAGAGCCAAAATAGGGTGTAACACAAAGTTCAAGAATAGGTCAGTGTGGATTTTATTTACCAGATCATATTTTTGAAGTCCAAATCAATCATTTTTTCAAAAGAATTTCAAAATTTAGACCTCCCAACAGGCCACACAAGTCCATTAGCCATTTAGCCTTAATTTAGGATCTGCCCAGAAGAAGAAATGATAAACCTGACAAAAATGTGGCCAATATCAACTGTATGTTGGAAAATTAGTGGGACTTTCACTATTTTATACCACAATAATCATTATTTGAAATCAAAATAATCTTTTCACATGCATAAGTCACTAGCATTGATCACTTCCTCTGGTCATTTATGAAGAGTTTGCAATTTTGAGTAATACACCACCAAATTTGTAAAGCCTGTTGGGAAGTCTAAATTTTGAATTTTTTTCAAAAAAGTGATTGTTTTGGACTTCAAAAAGTATAATCTAAAAAATAAAACCCACACTGCTCGATTCTGGAACTTTGTGTTACACCCTAGCCATAGGAAACCTGAAAAGCCTCTTTTATGAATCAACTTATTCTGAAAACTGAAAATCAAAGAATGAATAGATTCTGCTACAAAGGAATTAACATTCTTAATTGTTATCAATGATACAGTTTTCTAATGAAATTATGATTATGGATTAAGTGAATGTTTCTTTTTAATTCCTCCATCTCAAATTATTTTTGTTGAACATTGGAACAAAGGAAGTGCAATTCCTTATTCGAGCTATACATCTACTCTTAACCTTTTTGGATGTATAAAGTTGTAAGCTAAAAACTCTCTTTTTGAGGGAGAATTTGATGCAATATTATGTTAAAAGTATCGATTATTCAAAACTCTCAACTTTTAGACACATAATTTATAATCTAGTTTTCCATCTGACTACAGCTAGTGTATTTCTAAAGTATATGTCTTACACATCTTTTGAACAAGAAGTCGTATTCATCAACACTTTCATTCATACATTTCTAAATTTTAAGGTTGCTCGTATAGTCTTTCCAGTAAATATCTTTATTGACATTTATCGAATTTGCTAAATGTGCAATCTCGAAAGTCTTTCAGGAGTCACAGTGTCTTGTTACTGCTTTTGAATCATTGAAGTAAATTTGTAACTCTCAGTAGCTCTATTGAGACCCATTTCAGTTTGTTCTATGATCATTCCTGAACCCTCTAAATATATTTTAATCTTGGGCAATCATGGGCTGTAGCTTCTGTGGACTAAATAAGTTCTTGATTTTATTAAACAATCATCTTTTATTAAACAATCATCTTTTTCTCTTTTTATGAAAATTGATTTACAAGTTTTGAGCAACCTATGCAATCTACATAGTTTTAATAATGGCGATAATACTTATTAGGATAATTTTTTTAAATATGTGACAGTAAATTTGTCAAAATTGGCAAAAATCAGTAAATGTCCACTTTAGGACACTGTGGGAGTGTCATCAATGAACTTTTTATTGAACACCTAAAATTCTGGAGATTACACACATATCATAGCCAAAAAGCTTGTATTTTAATGGAAACCCTAGTAAGAGGGAGATGTTTGACTGCTTCTTTGAAAGATGAATAAAACAATCATTAAGAGAATCAAGGAATCATTCATTCAAATGAACACACAATATCAAATAAAATGTAATCCCAGAGCTATCTAGAATAATTTCTGAGAAACAGACTTTTGTGGATTGCCTGTGATAAATCAAAGAAACATGATGCACAAAGGAATTGATTGCTCCAGAAACACAAAGGAAATTTAGTCTTTAAAAAAGTTTTTATTTTAAATTTTCATTCATCATTATCATGAAAAAATTATTTTAAGTTTCATCTTTTGTCGGAGTTCTTTAATAATTTCAAATTCTCATTCATAGAGACTTGCAGTTTACTTTGAATTGCAATTGCATATTCGTGTTTATTTTTCTTAGATTTCTATGCAACAAAAAAGATTAACCATCGTTTTGTTTGAAACATTTTTAATTTCAAATCTTAAAATCTAGCAATCTTCTTTTCATTTTATATTTTCGTGTCAAAACGGCTTAGAATAATTAATTATTTAGTCTGCTCTATATGTAATATTAATGAAAAAGCAAACATTGGACATATACGTGACTTGAAATTTCTCTAAACTTCCTGAAAACTGCCAAAGATTGGTATGAAGTTATATACACAGTTAAGATTAATGTTGAAAGTAACAAACTTTGATCGGTTAGGAACAGCTTTCTTGCTACAAGAGAAAAGGCTTTGATTCCCTCTTATTATTGATCCATCGTTCATCATACAATACTGGGAGAGAAATAGAATAAGTTTTGCTGTATCAGAATGTATTTGATGAGATGTAGGGAGGTAGGAAAACAATGAAAAATGTATGCTTATAATTGCAAACATTTTTCAGATGTTTTTGACTGCTTTTCCTATATTTATACAACTTGGATAGAATCTATGATGCAATTTCCAAGCAGACAGACTGAAATTCATCCCAATATTAAGGTTGTCAAAGTCTTTTTACCACCCAGGCAGAAATGTACATACTTCATAGGAAGAAAAAATAGGGGTTATTGTAAAGTTTATTCAAATTTTAGGATACAATGTTGGAAAAGCTTGTAATCTTAAATCTTTCTCATTATATGAAGTAGTCTGCATACACACACAACAATAGACTCGTCTATTATTTTCAAGATTCATTTTAGGAGAGCCAAAAAGAATAAGGTTACTAGAAACCTAAATTATTACCTTTGATGCACAAGGATATTTTACTTGAATAATAAAATATATAGAGGTATTCAAAGAATGGTCATTCATTGACGATTCTTTTTATGTACAATTGTTTTGAAATTTTCATTTGAAGAAATTCTATAAAATTTAAGATAATATCCTGCTAACCTATTATTAATAGTCAAATGATAAAGGAAATGAATAAATTACTTCTATCAGAATCGTTAGACTGAAAGTTAAACAACATGAAAGAAAGGAAGGAAAGAATACTTGGAGGATGTATACACCAAATGATTTTCATATATTTTTAGACATTGTGTCAAGCAAGGAAATTAAACGTTTTGCACAACTTTGATTAAATGATTATAACTTTGGGGGCAATGATAATCCTTAAACTTGATTTGGGGTAAGGTCAGAAAAATGGAGCAAACATTCTTTTCTTTCGAGTAAAAAATTTGAATATGGAATTGCTTTCAAAAATGAGGAAAAACTGAAAATTGAAAATGTTTTTCAGACCATTTTTTTTTATTTATGCGATCATTTCAAGTATGATCATCTCCTGCCGGGTACACTCAACGTCCCCCGAAATGCTGCTCATCAGAGCGCTTACAGGCAATTACAATTACAATTTACAATGTTGGAAGGAAACCGGAGAACCCGAGAAAACTTCCTGACACCATGTAGTCCTCAACTCAAAGCTTCTCTGAGCTATGACAACAATATATTTTTTGAACAGTTTTTGATCATTCATTTCGTTTTTCTAAATCGTCAAACTTTACCCACAAAATCGACTTTATGGTTAATTTTAGAGACTTATTGCTACCAAAAAATTCAATCTGTCAATAAAGATGAAACATTAACGACATTTCATCAATCATATTTTTAATCAACTTATAACAGTCTTATTTTGAAATACTCAGCGTCAGATTTTGAAGAAATTCAGCCCGAAAACCAAAAAAACTCGAAAATGGATTTTTCTAAAAACTTTTAAAAACTGCAATTTTGGCAGAAAAACAGCATAAGCAGGCCCACTTTAAGTAACAATGCACCTTTTTAGTGCAAAATGCAGTCAAAAAGTAAATTTTCACTTAAATTTGATGAATTTATCTAAAATATTTTTTGAATTTTTCAATTTTTTTTAGAAATTCACAAGTTTTCAAAAACTCAGCTCCAAAAGCGCAAAAACTCAAAAATATACCTGTTTTAATCAGCTAAAACCCGGCAAAAAAGCCTGTGGTTACTCTCTTATCCATCAAAGCTTAATTTCTTCGTCCATTTTAAATAGAAAATTAAATGTAAAATGATCTCATCCTGTATTTGGCAATTTCAAATGGACAGAGTGGGAAAAGGAGAAAAAGAAGAGAAAATTATTATGAGAGTAAAACTTTTTGTTTTCCCATGTTGCTATTAAGAGTTCTTGAAAACAAAGTTTGGTGTTACATGCATGCCACTATTTCCGCCGACTTATTTTGTCAAAACTCAGGCGCATTATCTTAGTTGGTGCACATCTGTAATAAAATGGAGTCTCTTATGATTTTGTGCAATTTTTAAAAACTGCCATTCATTTCGGGTATTATGACAAAATTTACAATCCAAACATTTACTTCATTTGGGGAGTCAGAATCATATCAGATGAAAGTGGGATTTTGGCAAGATTGAGTTAAAGATTGTTTTGGGTACCTCTATACATGAGAAAGTTCATGAATAATTTTGAAAATATAAATCTACTCTATGCAGGCACAATTTTACTTTTCATTTATTTCTGATTCACCAAAATGACCAATTATAAAGCCTGTAAGGTGAAATTCATAAACAATTTTGGATTAAAATGAAGCTCAAAGACATCCAGATGAATTTTTAACATTAACTTTTATCACTTACATTTGTAATTTTATAGAAATTAACAAATTTGTAATTTGCAAACTGCAATTTTTTCTTTTTTGCCTTTTTTCTCAAAACAAGTTTTCATCAATTTCGTCCAACATGATTTGGACTCCCCATTTTGTTTCTAGTTTAGAGACAAATTTCAAATCATTCAATTTCTACCTGATTCCATTATCAGGGACGTTGTTATAAGGTGCCTGAGGAAGGAATATTATTATAGAATAAACTAAAATGACTTTCATTTCATAAGGACAGAGGTGGCATTACTATTATGTGGCTATTTAGAAAGGAAATGGTAGAAATTATTTAAAGAAAGAAGGAAAAGTCACCAAGAGCAAATTTTGAAAGCCTCAAAAGTTTTAGGTCTGGCACGAAATGTCTATCTCATTCTAACAAAATGGTAAATACAGTATTCTGTACAAAATCAGACCTATGATTAAATGAAACTCGAGAGAAATTTAAGCATTTTGAGCATAGGTCCTATTTACCCTTGGCAGATCCGATTAAGCATAGTCTGCGATGTGTTGGTTAACTAGTAGAAATTGTTTTATTGGTTTAATTTTGGTTACCATATAAAAATATGCTCTAATCTTTCACGTATATTTTATTTTCCCAAAAGTTTTTATATGCAAAATTACTGGATACATTTTATCTAATGTTTAGTCTGAGTTTTTTTAAAATTTGGAAAGAACAGTTCGGATAGAAAACAGTAAATTTGACCAAAGTCTTTTCCATCTGTGCATATTTAGTGCAGCAACCTCTCAGGGCAATAAAACTATTTTGATTTTGTTGATGGAGACAAAAGTTTTGCAAAATAACTTTGCAGTTCATATTGACAGTTTACATAATTGTGATGAATGACAAATCTGTCGTAACGCAATTTTCAAATTTTTTCCCGAGAAAAATGGCTCTAACTCTCAGAATATGAATCATCACAAAAAAGTTAAATAATTGCACTATTAAGGAGATATCAGCCTTCCATCATACAAATATTTCATTTTTTGCTGTAATGCATAATTTGAAAGTTAGAGCCACTTTTCTCAGGAAGAAAAATTGAAAATTGTGCTACAACAGATTTGCCATTCATCACAATTGTGTTAAGTGTTCATTTTTATACTTTTCAAGAAACAAAATTTCCAGACAAGAGGCTTTCCAATCAAAAAAGGCAAAAAGAAGTCATATTTGATATCTACGCAAAAGAAAGGCAAAACAAAGGTGAAAGACAGAAGGTAACTGATGGCACTTTATTATGAAAAAATTAGTTTTTCTTTCCAATTTTGAAAATTTCAAAGCTCCCAATGGCCCTGTTTATGAGATATCTGCAATTTGTTTTTCTCCATTGATATAATCTATTTCCTTTTGACTTGTTTACAAACCTGTCTGCAAACAACTATTTTTTAACAAATTATTACTGTAGCACAAATAACTAAATTTGTGACCGTAAAAGCATTTGCATATGAAAGAGCGTTAATTTTCATTATTATACTCCATGAAAATTTATTCATTTCTGCTGCTGTGATGGTGATTGAGTTGTTTCTCCAAGAGTGCTTCAAAATTACAATCACAGCTGCACTTTATCTTTTTTGGCCAATTTCGTTTTGAGATTTTGCATTCATTAATTTTTGTTTGCTTTGTCCAGTTCAGACCTCTCCGTATTCCATATCTAATAAAGGAGAATAAAAATTCTGGGTTTTTTGGTAATTAAACATATGTGTAACCTTCAAAGATTTTCAGGAGAATAATCAATGGATTTTCATAGTTTACAAACCTGAAAGTTTTTGGAGATAGCACATTTCACAAATATATGTGTGGCATTGTACAAGGAAAAATTATTTGATATACAAAAGTCTTTTTCTTAAACTAGCACATAAGAATTAATCAAACATCAATAACAAAAAATTAATAGCAAAACTCAGAAGTACGAAATTTTCAAAATTGAAGAAATACAAATATTTCTTTTGCAAAATTTTCCAAAAAATGATAAATTAAAAGAAACTGAGTAATCCGGGCTCCCAGAATGCAAAAACTGCTATTTACGAAATTTTTAGGGCTTCTAAGGGTCTATAAACGTGTCAAAAAAGAATGACTATCTTTTAATATTCTCTCAGTTCATAATTTCTACCTTTAAAATTTGTTTTTAATTTTTAACATTTTACCCTGCGCAGCAAGGGTTACTAAGCCACTGGCGTTGGGGGGATCTTGTTGTTGTTGTTGTTGTTGTTGTTGTTGTTGTTTGCAATGAAAGTTAAAAATCGTCCTGAAATCGGCTCATTAAGCCTTTCGTTCATTTTCCCACCGGGTGTCATGAATAAACAGGGTTGTCAAATGAACTTAAGTCCAAATTCACTCAGGTTGTTGTTCTCCTTCTTGTCCTAGTTCTCAAGAATCACTGTTTATAAGCTTCTAGACTTACTGAAACACTGATATTCTTGGATTTAAGAGTTGTAAAAAGTTCATGAAGGATCTAGATCTCAGGTTCACTTTGGTTGTTGTTATTCACCTTAACAAAAGTTCATGTACCGTACAGCAACCTAAATTGGACCTACCAGGGGTAAATCGGACCTAAGCTAAAATAATACTAGAGTGAAATTTAAGCATTTTGAGCTTAGGTCTGATCTACCCCTAGTAGGTCCGATTTAGGTGGTCATACGGTAACTCTTTCCTGCGCAGGGTACTGGGGTTCCAGGCCTTGTTTTATTCTGACACCAACAATTTAAGAATTTTTCTTCATCATTACAGAGAGGTTTTCACTAGATAAATCTATTTAAGTAGGGTTTGAAAAATCTTATTTATGCACTTTTAAGTAATTATAGACATTTGTATCATGTAAAAAGTCTTTGCTTCTTGATTTTTGAGCTCAGTTTCAGAAAAATTTTGCTCAGTTTCCAAAGTTTTTCTCTTATCATTTTAGTATTTGCATCAAAATTTTTAGAAAATGGATATAGCAATGTTAGTATTTTTGTTGTGGCGCTATATCCATCTTTGACTGTAATTTACAAATTTTTCACAATTTGCAAACTGTGAAAAAAGATTTGATCTCATATTTTGAGCCAAAGTATAGGATAAATTTTTTTCACAGTTTGCAAATTGTGAAAATTTGTAAATTACAGTCAAAGACTGATATAGCACCACAATGGATATACTGACATCACTATATCCATCATCAATGTAGTAGAGTGTTGCTATATCCCTCTTGGCTTTAAAAATGCATGACTCTATTTCAGTCTCCTACTGTAGCTTCTTTTTGGCATAAAATTAGCTTCTGTTTCTATTTTTTCTAACAGATACAAAAGTGCAATTCAGCAATAAGATTTCAGTATTTTTCAGTTTTGCGACTTTTTTCTCACTTTCCTGAAAATTCTGCACTCAGTTTAAGAAAAGTTTGTCAAAAACCCCTTGGTAAAAAATTATGTAATTTTCATCCAAGATAGAAATTAGTGACACTCATTTTTAATGATTTAGTGTTTCATTAGATTTTTTCTAAAGCTATTCTTCTTATTGCACGACAATAGTCAAGAAAAGCAAAAATGAAAAGTCTAAAAAAGTTTTCTTTTCCAAGTTTGTTTCCTTACCTAATTCTTTTTCCCAGATAATGATCTTTCCAGTTTGAACAAACAACAATTAAAAAGTTCTTAAAGTGAAGTGGGGTGAATATGAACATTGTGGGGTGAAAGAAATGACAATATTTTCCTGTTCTCCGGTGCTTTTCCCTTTTATTAAGCCAGGAAAGAAATCTTATTTAGAGGTTTTTGCGTTTTCATAGCTCAGTTTTGAGAATAGATTATCAATTATGACAAATTGTCATTACATTTTCTCCCTAAAATGCCAAAATTTTTGGGATAAAATGTTTGATGTTTGGCGTTTATGGGTAACTTTTA